>JAKTRO010000020.1:0-116498 GCA_030579755.1 Entelexis gropengiesseri | reverse complement strand
GCCGCAGCCAGCGCAGCTCGTCCGGCGCGTCCAAGCACCTTTACGGCTTTGTGCTGTACGACTTCACGGCCGAGCGCAACGACGAGCTCAGCATCTCGGCGGGCGAGTCGATCGTGATCACTGCGATCAGCAACGACGAGTGGTTTGTCGCCAAGCCAATTGGCCGGCTCGGCGGACCGGGCCTCATTCCGGTGTCATATGTCGAGGTGCGCGAGGTCGGCACAGATCACCCCGTCGAGAACGTTCTTGAGACTGTTAGGCGCGCTGGCGTGCCGCATGTCGAGGAATGGAAGCGGCGCCTTGCTGAGTACAAAGCAAGCTCAATCCCGCTCGGGCGGTTTGGAACCACCAGCGACCAGGCTGAGCTCAACAACTACGAATCCCGCCACCATAGCCGCTCGGGATCGGCATCCAGCGGGCACAACCAGCTGCAGAACTACCCGCCGAGGCATTCGCAGAATCCGCCCCAGGCGGGCGGCCAAGTGAACGGCCAGTCCAGTGGCCAGGCAAGCAGCCACATGAACGGGCAACTGAACGAGACCGCACACCCCAACGGTTATCCAAACGGCTATCCAAACGGCTATCCAGATGGTTATCCAAACGGCCACCCCAACGGCCACCCCAACGGATATTCTAATGGCTACCAAAATGCCCACCCACATGGCCACTCAAACGACCATTCACATGGCTATCCACATGGTTATCCAAGTGGCCACTCCAACGGACAATCGGGTGGAAGCGCCTATGCTCCGGCGTCCCACTCTGCGGGGCGTGGAAGCGGACCCACCGACTCGCGGGGCGCGCCGGTGGGCCCGCTGTCGCTTGTGGACCCCACCCAGGGCCCGTATGCTGTCTCCGGCTCGGTAGACAGATTCGCAATCAATGGCGGGCGCTACTGGTACTTGGTGAGGGTCGAGATGTCTAATGGCTGCCACCGGAACCTGTGCCGCTATTACCAAGACTTCTACGATTTCCAGATCCGTCTCCTTGAGGAGTTCCCCGTCGAGGCCGGCCGCACGGGCAAGCCGAGATCGCTCCCGTTCATGCCTGGCCCGCTCACCCTCGTCACACACACGGTTTCCACCCAAAGACGGGCGAATCTTGACGATTACGTGCGCGAGCTGATCCGCATGCCGCCGAGCGTCTCGCACAGCCGCGTCATGCTCGACCTGTTCGAGCTGCGGCCCGGCGACGTGGAGGGCGACGGCCCGATCCAGCAGCTCCCGCAGCCACCAGAGGTCGGCAGCACCGAAGACGAGCTGGCTCCGCCCAGCACAGGCTCTGAGATTGCTGAGGGGACCCACATCCCGCCCATCTCACCAACACTTTCGATTCAACAAACCCCGGAGATCAACAAGCACCAAACCGCTCCAGGCGGAAGGGATAAGGCCTATGGCCAGTGGACCTCTGCCGACGACGAGGTAGCACCCGACGATGTGAGCCACATGCAGGAGTCTAGACAGGAGTCGGCACAAGCGTCTGCGCAGGAGACAGTACCTTCAGCAGATCCCGGCGCGCTATCCCCGACGTCCCCTCACGCTGCACGACCGTACGGAGAGCGGAGCGCCTCGTCGAGCAGGCACGGCGAGCAACACCAGCCATCGTTGAAGATAAAGGTATATGCGACCGACAACGTGATAGCTATCCGCGTGCCTGCAGAGCTCTCCTTCCAAGAGATCTACGACCGCATTTCGACGCGCATGGCCGTGCAGAACCCAAAGCTATATGCAAACAAGGACCTAACTGGCGTACCAGTTCAGACCCCGAGCGAGTTCGCGAAGGCTGTGAACGGAGGTAATAAAGTCGCCCTATACCTCGGGTCATAGATACAGACCAGGCCCCAAAGTGACCCGGCCCCAAAGTGACATGTGTCGCGGTTAAGTAAATATTTATTAAATGACCTTTCTCTGGCACCGGCGGCTAGTAGCCGCTGCAGCATTATGCACTTGCGAGGCCCCGGCCCCGATTAGGTTACAGGGAATACCCTGTTTCGCATTAAAATGCAGTGAGACCTGCGGCGGCTAGCTACTACCCACACAGAAGGAGGAGCGATGCGGCGTCATCTATCGTCATCCATCATATGATCTTCGCTCGCGTCGGTGGTGGGGCTCCGCGGTGGACGATACGGAATCAATTCGTGGGTCGGGCGCTCGAAATACGGCATGTCTTTCAAGTCGGCCGCCCGCGACGCATCCGTAACGCTCTTAGGAATCTTCATGAACCGGTCGTCAATTTCTACCCCGTTTATAGCATCCAGCACGTCCTGCTTATTCAAGTAAACAAAGTCGCGCGCCTCCACACCGTCCATTCCGTCATCATCCACAAAGTGGAGCGGAGCCGACCCATCTTCAGGGTCCTCCGGCGAGAGTTTCAGCCCCGACAGCCGGCGCGCAATCTTCGCGGGATGCAGCTCATTTGTTACGTCATCGTCTCTTAGCGCACGTTTGGCCATTCACGCTCGGGCCATCGCTTGTGCCCAGAATGCCACAACTGGTGGAGCCACCCAACAACCGAACAATACCCTATCGAGCAATGCGCGCGCGTCCGTAGCACCCTGTTCCAGAGATAAATTAAGGGTAGGGGTAGCACGGATCTAATACTCCTCACCCCAAACCCCAGCCTCGCTCTTACTACAGGTGAGCGACCGTGCATCCCTTCAAGCGGTCTCAAAGGGGTTTCTTTTTTTGCTAAGGTCAACAAGCCGCGCCCCAATTAAGTAGAATGGATATCTCGACCCTTGAGCTTCCATTGCGCACATCAAAGAAGCCGGACGGGCTTTTCGGGCTGCGCCCCCCTCTGTCAAGTGTCAATGTCTGCTACGAGACCGCGGAAGCAGATTCTCCCTTGCAATCACACGCACTGGAGATCAAAAAAGAGTCACTAAGAGAGCCAGAAACCCCTCCGCCAGCTGTCTATGTGGATCGCACCAGCGATGACTCCGACGGCTCCGATCAGAAAAGCAACGACGACACCCACCACAACGTTTTAGAGGTCTCTGCATCCCCGCAGCATTCGCCCCCCACGCCATTTCCGGTTAAGGAAACCGTTTCGTCGCAACAGTCGCAGCAGTCAGTGCAGCGGCTCAGCTTTTCCGGTCTAGCCAGCGACGAGTGTCAAACATTTATCAAGTCGCTCAAGGAGCCCAAGTACGCCAAGCCGCTGACTGCAGACGAGATATCTTGGCTTTTCCAGGACTTCTATGTCAAGCTTCATCAGGATCTTGTTGGCAATAGTGATGAGAGCGCTGGCAAAGAGTTGCTCAGTGTTGCTGAACAGGAGGCGCAAAAGCAGCAACTCCAGCACATTGACGCTATTGTCGACCGAGCTGAGCGCGCGGTGGCAGGTGGAGAGCTTTACAGCAAGCTGTTCTCGCTAGGCGGATCTCACGACTCGAAGTTGCAGGCCCGGATCACGGTGCTACGGGAGCATCAAGCACTGCTGGACCTGGTTGTCCAAAAGCTCGAGCTTGATCCGGCCATTCTCAACGAACTCACCGTGGCCAAGTCATTCTTGAACCGTTTGAACCGGGAGAATGCACCGAAGGCTAAAATCCAGGCCCTCATCAGAGCCCACCAGGCGCTGGTGGAGGCCACCGACACCAACGGCTCTGCTGATACTCTGATTCCTGTTTTTGTGATGGCTCTAATCACCAGCCAAGTTTTAAACTGGTGGCAGACGTTTCTATTTATTACTAGGTTCCGCCGGGAGTCCGCCATCAACGGCCAAGCTGCATACTGCCTCACCAACTTTGAGGCGGCCATCCACCTTGTGGAGAATTTGACATTTGAGGAGCAGGAGCTGCCGGACGACGTGGACTCCCAGCTGTTCTCCAAGCCCATTTCCTCATCCCGCGCAAACAGGGAGCGCTCCGAGAGCCAGTCTTCACGGACCTCCACCACGACCACGAACTCCCTCACGGGATCATTTGGTCAGCGCATCAACGACACCCTCTCGACGTACCGTAACATATTCGCTACCCGACGGCGCAGTCACACCCAGCCCCCAACCATTGATCAGCGTTTCCTAAACTCGGATCCTGATTCGCTCACCATTGGAGACGTGCGCGCCTTGCATAGGGAATACAGACGGTTGGCAGAATACATTGAGCGCTCCCGCTAGCTGCCAAGAAACATTTGAATGCATGTAGCACTAGAGGTTGCTCACTATCACGAAAAATCCGGCTCGCGCCGGCCCATTGACCTTGCCCTGGTGGCACTGGCACGCGCTTGCCGAATGCACGCTCGCGCACGCTATAAAATATTCGCTTATAAATCATCCACTCCTTCGCCAACCCCTCTCATCCCGACTCACCCGCCACGCCACCAACACCTCACCGTTCTCTCCCCTGACCCACTTATTCCAACCTGCTTTCTCTCGGTCCGCTGACACCATACTGGCAAGCAGACCGAAGCCGCCGTGGACCGCTTCCGCTGCCGCCGCCGGGGTTTAACTAACTGACAATATCATTTAAAGCGACCGAAATCACCAGTAGCACTTGTGAACACAATCAGACCGCCATGAAGTCATTTGTTCCTCTAGAAAGCAATCCCGAAGTGTTCAATCACTTTCTCGAGTCATTAGATGTTAGTGACGTAGAGTTCACCGACGTCTATGGCCTCGACCCCGACCTGCTGCAATTTGTACCCCGCCCTGTGAGAGCAGTGCTGTTGGTGTTCCCTGTATCAAAAACGTACGAGGCCTACCGCGCCTCCGAAGATGCCAAGCCGCAATTGGAAACGACTGCGACGTGGTCTCAGCAAACTATCAAGAACTCTTGTGGCACGATGGCCCTCATCCACGCTATCGCTAACGGTGTGCCGAGCTCGAAGTTGGGAGACGGATTTGGCAAGAAACTCGTTACAGACCTAAAATCTAGAGAGCAGTCCGATCGACCAGCCTACCTAGAGGAATCTTCTGAGCTAGAGAAGATCCACGGCGCTGTTTCTGGAGGCGGAGATACCGAGGCGCCAGACCCTGACGCCGACGTAGAGCTTCACTATGTGACAATCACGGCGAGCGGTACCGATCTGGTAGAACTGGACGGCCGTCGGAAAGGCCCGATTGTCCGTGCCAGAAATATCACCGAGTCGGACGTGCTAGCCGTGCCAGAGACCATTGCGACCATTCATGAGTTCCTTGAGCGGGAGAAGGGGAACTCAAATTTTGCTATGCTGGCGCTGGTTGACCGTTAATTTTTACATAGGACCCATTAATATTGGCCAGCTGGATCGCCGAATAAGAGGCCGCCGAATGCGCGGAGCCAGTAAAAAGTCTATTCACTGATCCATCCGCGCCCAGCAGTTGGCTTCCTCACGAACTACCGAAAAGTCGATAGTTTTTCTCACAAGTCAAGCTTCGAAATTAGTGCAATGTTCGCGCCGTTTCATTTCATACACAGTTACCCCCGTTTCAAATCTGGCCCTTGATATCTGCTGGACCGGAGACGCTGGTCACCGCTTCCACAATTTTTGGCAGAGCAAGTGCACTTTCTAGGACGTTGCCGTCATGTGGAACCTTCCAGCTGTCAAGGAAGGTTTTCAGCTCTTCAATTTCGCTGAATCCCAGCCCGGGACTTAAAAAGGCCAGCGCAAGCGACTGGCTCTGCTGAATTGTTCCCCTTGTCATAGCCTCGAGTGAGCGAAGCTGCTCTCTTACCGCAAATTTGCCGATCAGTTTACTCTCGAGGGGTGAAGCTTGCCGCCACTCATGAAAAAGCGCCAGTCTTTGTCCTGTGGCAACCAGCTCCATGCACCTCAAAGCGCGACGAAGAATCTTTCCGGGGTCTTCATATAAAGTCCCCGGCCTCGCGGCGGGACTGGAGCCGGTAGAAGTGTTCAAATCCCGTAACAATAGACTCAGCTCCTCCCAAGCACCAACGTATAGTTTGTAGTATATCACGTACGCCTGGAATTCAGCTTCATTTTGCAACATGGCTGATGCCTCCTCCACATCAGTCACCCCGCGAGCCAGCGCGTAGAGCGATTGCAATTGTGTCGAGCACTTATTATACTCACCCATGTCATCGTGCTCGATGGAAACACGGGCATTAATTTCATAAACGCGCACAGTGAGAGAGGTCACAATATGCTGAACTGTTAAATCCTGACGAATCGACTTCAGCTGGTCAGAAATGTAAGCATAGTTCGTCCGGTTTTGCTCGTACTTGTCAAATACAAATGCCAATGCTCGCTCAAGGACGTCAGGCGGACGTACGACATTCTCGTTCACTTGGCCGGTTAACCTGAAGTAAGACTTCTCCAGATTCTGACTAGTTCCGACCACGGGACCATTAGTTTTCAAGTCCATGTAGGGTGCGTCAGCCACCGACGGAGATTGGAATCGAGCTCGCCGGCGCTCCGCTGCGCTTTGGCGCTGGTTTCGATCCGAAGCGATGGTCGACTTTGCTCCATTCACACTTACCTGATGATCTCTTTGCTGCTTCACTGGCCCTTTCAACGCATTTTTATTCGGCTTGTGATTCTGTGTGTTAGTAGCCGCCTGGGTTGGCATTATTGCTGCGCTCTCGGCGGATGTGCCGTTGGCTGCACTCAGCTTTGGGCTAATGGCGGGCTGTGGTGCTGACACTGTGAGTGCTGGGCTAGAGAGCCCCGGTGGCAGTCCGAACTTTGCCTGTAGAGACACCATCGACTGATTCGCCCAATTCATTTGCGTGGCATCGCCTGTTTGCCGCGCCTGATTCACGAAATAGTTCAGCTGAGTCCTCAATGATCCATGATGCGCGGCCGGAGTGTTTTGGTAAAGGCGAGTTGCGAACTCCTTGAGGCCCGGATAGCTATCCACCGCCGAGGGTTTGCGCGCCTTCGGCATTTGCCTGAGGGGTCTGCCACTATGGGTTCCTTCCAAGCACCACACCAGGCTGAAGATTACGCCAACCCTGAACCCATGAACTGCCAGCGTCTTCTTTACACAGCTGGCTTCGACGCACGGACCGAGCTGCGATGAGACTCGCTTCGCCTTGCCCTGCATGCCCAGGGCCCACTTTAAAGCTCCGGACAGTCGCGAATCTGGGAGCTTGCCTCGGTTTAAGGTCCGCTTGCTAAAAAAGGAATTGTTTTGCGCGGGATTAATATTTGCTTTGTCTACCGATGCTTTATATGTCGATACCATCACTAAGATTAGGTCAATTGTCGAAATAACATTCCAATAGAGAGTTCTTTGACAAGTAGCGATACGATGCTCCAGCAGCAGTTCTAGTAGTCTTCATTCCACTGTGTGCCATTGCGCCGCCGCAGTCAGACCGGTAGTCGTCGGCCTACGCCCGGCCAGGTAAATCGGCCCGAGCACGTGCCTTTTTAACTCGGGCAGAATAAGTTTCAAACGCACCAACGTGGATGGCACGCGGCAAGAGTTGAGGATGGACGTGTTCGACTTAGAATGCGACTTGCACGCTTTTCCACCCGCTCCTCCCGACGTAATTGATGAGAGCCGTCAAAGCGATGAGGAGCCTGCTGCACTTTTTGACGCGGCGGGACCTCACAGCAGGGAGCCTCAGCACCGCCGAACATTGAGCCAGAGCCTTGAGGTGCCGATTGGGGAGGCCCTGCGGCACAAATCGCGGAAGAAGCAGGTGTCAGATTTCGAGCGCCTCAAGGTCCTTGGCACAGGGGCGTATGGCAAGGTCACGCTTGTACGCGAGGAGAGTACAGGCAAGCTATACGCGATGAAACAGCTGAAAAAGGCTAGCATTGTTATAGAGCAACGTATGGTGGAACAAACGATGTCGGAGCGACAGATTCTGGAGTCTGTAAGGCACCCTTACATTGTCAAGCTACACTATGCAATCCAGGACAGCCACAAGCTCTACCTCTTATTGCAATACGCGCAAGGAGGCGAGCTGTTCACTCATCTTGCTGCAGAGCGAATGTTCAGCGAGGACTGTGCGGCATTCTACGCGGCACAGTGTGCATCCGCACTGGCGCACCTCCATCACTGCGGCATTGTCTACCGAGACCTCAAGCCTGAGAACTGCCTACTCGACCAAAACGGAAACCTGTTGCTCACGGACTTCGGCCTGTCCAAGATTGCTGAGAATGACTCTGCCTGCAATTCGATGTTGGGTACTCCTGAGTACATGGCTCCCGAGGTTCTTCTTGGTGAGCCATATGACTACTCTGTTGATTGGTGGTCTCTCGGGGCGTTAATCTACGATTTCCTCACCGGCAACCCCCCGTTCACTGGCAGCAGCCACGATCGCGTGATCGCTAAGATTGTGAAACGCAAGTATAAGCTCACGCTTCCGTACTATCTGTCAGAGGATGCGAAAGACCTCCTTCGACGACTCCTGCGCAAAGAACCCGAGAGACGACTGAATTATAAACAGATGGACGTCATCAAGAAGCACCGGTTTTTTCGCCTCACGAACTGGGAGCAGATCGAGTCGAAGTCGCCTAATCTGGATCCTCCTATCAAGCCAGTTGTCACTGACCCGGAGCAGGCCGAAAATTTCAGCGTCGAGTTCACGTCTATGGCCTTCAGCCCCACCGCCGAGTCGCCAGGCATCGCGACTCAAGCATTCGCTGGCTTCAGCTATGTTGGATCGGCGCCCAATGAGCTGCGCCGCTAATGTTTGCAGAGACTGAGTTAAGATCTCATGTTATCTCAAGCTCTACATGGCCCATACTACATTCCCTCCGCCGAGCATACCGTCCCTAAACAGGGGGCTCCAATTTGTATCACTACTCCCATGACTATCTAATTAATTTATTGACATTTCCAAATGTTGACTCAAGAACCTTTCCTGCACGAGCGCTTGACCGGTAAACCGAGCCATCAATACTTCTGGAACTTCCCCTCGCCTCCGCTTGCAGAACCCTGAACGTTACACCTGGATGCTCAATTAAGCACCCGCATTAGCTGCTTCTCGAGAGGATGACCATATATCGTGCCCTATAAGGGAATGCGACTCGAGTGAGCTGGATCCTTCAGAACTATGAGCGATATGGACTTCCCGGCGGCCCCGTTGAGCCCATCGCTTCCGTCTGATTTCATTGATGAAGACCCCACTGTCAGAAAACGATTTCTGGTGACAATGCAGTTGAGCCCAGGCACTGATCACCGTGATCCGGAGGCTGTGGCTGCCAACACGGGGCGGGCCGAACTCGCAACACCGTCTCCTCAAAAAATGCGGCGGGCCGCTGTACGGGAGTCAGAAATATATAAAAAGTATAAGAGGAGCATGCAATATTGGGTTGGCCAAGCACGCACCAAGAAGCATGACGGTGACAGGGCTGTCGCAGATCGCAAGCACCGCATCGCAGCGCTCCTCAGCGTTGACTCACTCGTGTGCTTTATGATTGCGTTCGACTACGAGGATCGCTGCGATGTCCTGCTCGCTGGCATCCCTCCCGAGACTCCCCCCACGCGACCAATACAGACGCACTCATGGTCCACCCTTGTGCCATATCTCTCGAAAATGTCGGCTCACATGGAGAGCGTTGATGCGGAAATAGCTGGCCTGTGCCATCAAGTTCTTGGTGTGATCCAGCTGCAGATGGCGTATGCTGACCGTAAAACAGTGGAGATAAACCCAAAGGAATGCGCGCAACTTCTCTTCTCGGCCATCTCCAACTTCAAACGAGGGTTACTATTGCTCCCTTATCAGACGGTCTTGAAAAGGTACATGCTAACTCCCGCGAGAGGGTGGGACGCTCCCAAAATAAACAATGAGAGGCCAGATCCCACACGGAATCGCGCGTGTCTGCCGCTACACGTGAACTCTTCATTGGCAGAAGCTGCCGCCTTCTCTCTTCAGATCGGTCGAAAATGGGCTGAGATGGAAAACATAGACTACGACTGGGAGGCTGCTAAACAGCAGCCATGATACTATTTATTTGCGTATTTGTATGGTGATAACGAGTTTGAAGAAGGAACCTTGTGCCTTTTTAACCGGGTCCGAGTAGGCTTGCGTCATTAGCGCTTCGATGGACGATTCACTTAGCCGCGCGCTCCGAGACCTCATGGCTGCATGCACATTATTGAGGTTTCCGACTTCCTGAACCTGAACCCGAACCTGGACCTGGCCCTCTTACCCTAACCGTATATGCACGCTCGTGCGCAAGAATATGATGCCGGGCCGCGTCTAAACTAATTATAGGGCTGGAGTATATGTATGATCGACAGTAAAACAAGAGAATCATCCGCCAAGACCTCAATAAAATGGTAGATAACCGCCTCAACTTGCAGTGCCCAGCTGAGAAGGTCTGGTGCAGAGACAGCATAGAGTAGCTTGAATGGTGCGCTTGAAACTCCGAAAGTTGCAATTTGTATAGACTTACGATAAACTCGGAATAAATACGATCTAGTCAAAAAGGTCGCGCCGCTACGTCTGTCAATTAATGGCACTCTTCACTACTCCAATCATTCCCGTAGTTTGCAGTTTCTCGCTGCCACCGCTGCTGAGACGATACTCGACATCTGCAAGCCCAGCAAGCACTTTAGCTCGGCCCTTAGGGAGTTCAATGTCTATGAAAGTATCCCCCACCATCCTAAGAACGTCTGCTAGTGCAAGCCCGCGCTCAAGCTTAATGCGGTTCACAAGAGCTACACAGTGCGACCAGTCGTCCTCAAGAAGCGACCTCACGATGGCCTGGATATCTTGAGGATCTGGACTTCCAACGCACTCGTATACGTCCTTCGGTTCGATAGTCCCCTGCACGCGTGCTTTACATGCTTGTAGAACATTGAGATTCCGACGCATATCGCCCTGCGAAATCTCTATTAGTGCCTTTTCCGCCGCTGGGGAGATGTCCACATGCTCTTTCGAGATAACGTTAGACAGAAATCCTTTGACTGCATCGTTCCCAATCGGCGAGAACCGGAAGCGGGTGCACCGCGATATCAAAGCAGGATTCAGCTTATGCGTATAATTGGCAAGAATGCAGAAGCGCGTGTGTTGAGAGTACTTCTCGATGATTCTCCGCAGCGCATTCTGGGCCACATTCGTCATTGCATCCGCTTCATCAAGGATAACTAGCTTGAACTGCTCCTTGGAAGTGCTGAACATCTGGCGTGTCGAGGCAAACGTCTTGATTTGGTCGCGAACGACATCGATGCCGCGATCATCCGAGGCGTTCAGTTCCAAAACCATATTTTTATAGTTTTTCCCAAACAACTCCCGGGAAATCGCAACTATGCATGATGTTTTGCCCGTTCCAGGGGGTCCGTAGAAGAGCATGTGTGGGATCTGGCGGGTCGCCACGAACTTGCGGACCGTCGTCACGACACCCTCGTTACCAGCAACACCATCGAGCGTCTCTGGGCGGTACTTTTCAACCCAGGGAAGATTTGCGTCTTGCTCGCCCATATCGCTATAAAAATGCCAGTAGCTTCAGGACTCAGGCGCGTTTCCTGTGAGCTTAGACGCGTCGCCCACTTTCACCAACAGGTGGTGGTCAGGTGGATGCCAATAACGGGTAGCCTCGCCTCACTGTCTCATTAAGCGACGGCGTGACGCGGGATGGGCGCGGCCAGACAGTCAGACGTGTGGACGGCGGTACTGGAGACATAAACGCCGCGCGGCTTTGCATGCATTGGGCCTTCTGGGCGTTGCTGTATCTGAAGGGATGCACATGCTCACAGCAGTTTCTGAGCGATTCGGACCTACCGCACAATATATCCGAGGCCCTCGATGAGACTCTCCAGCCCACCTCACCCGAGCTGCTGGTGGCCGCGCTGGCTCGTGCTGCACCACCGGCACCAGGAACAACTGAGCTCCCTCCAGGTGGCGTTGCTATGACGATTGGCCAGGGAGAAACCCATGTGTACTCGATTCCATCCACGCTAACCACGAGCAGCTACTTGAGCCTCAGCGAGTGCGCACGGCTGCCATTGTCCGACACTCCATTGTGGCTTGACTCGGGCGCCTACCACCAGTCTACCCAGCAAGGCGGCCTGCTCTCGGTGTCAAACTTCACTGGGTTTAATGGAACCATAAGAGTCACCGCTCCGAGCTCGTCGAACGCCGCGGCAACTTGGTCGTACCAGCTTGGATTCGACGCGTCAGCGACGTACTGGCAAGACCGGCCGGGGCTTTTTTGGGTTGACTCTGATTTCGCCAATAGCCTTTTTGTGACCGAGCTGTACAAAAACTTCAGCAGCCTGGTTTCGAGTACCCCCTACGAGAACATCGTCAACGACACCAATTTGAATGCGACAACCGAGAAGTTCAGCCTGTTTCTGGATCCAATTGGCGCAGCTCTGAGTAATGACGACTATAACAACAGCCAGTCTCCGGTCGCGCCGACTCAGAGCAGCGTTTTGTACCGGTCGTTCTGTGCGTTGCAGCGCTCGGCGCTCCTGAACCAGAACAACGCAGACTTCAGTACAACCGTCCGTAGCGCCAACCTCAGCGAGAAGCTGTATCGCGGTCAGTTTCTTATGACAGGGCTCAACCGATCAACAAACTATGAGATCCATCTCGCAGTGGCTCCTCAACCAGGGTACACCGGAGGCATCAGCTTTGGCACTGTTGAGTTTGTTACCAAAAAGTCCACCTCGTGCCAGCTCATATACAATATGTCGATGTGTCCGGAGACAGCATTCAGTGTGCCGGGGAATGCCTCCGAGTATACCACGTTTGAGCTCACTGCGCTGTACGATGGCACGGTGAGGCAGCTTTACGACAACTTCACGAAGGCCCTGGACCAGATTAATTGCAACGACAAAAATCAGGACGCGCGCTACTCTGTGTTCTATGGCTGCGACAAATGCGCCTCTGCGTACCGAGACTGGCTATGCACGGTTGCCGTCCCGCGATGCGCCGACTGGTCGAATAACGCAACTTACCTGAGAGAACGGCTACCGGGGGAGTCGCGCAACCGAATGATTAATGACCTGCTTCGTCCGGGGAAATACAAGGAAGTTTTGCCGTGTTACTGGCTCTGCGACATGATCGCGACATACTGCCCCACAGTTTTCGGGTTTATGTGTCCGTCAGGTAAGCTCTTAAACGATTCGTATGGCTGGCCATCCAACGACGGTGACGTGTCGTGCAGCTATCCTGGAGCCGTGTACAAGCCAGATGCGTCCTGGTTGCTCTCCCCGTCGTGGGTTACCCTGGTGGCAGGCTTTATCATATGCCTTTTTATTTAACTTACTTTCTAGGCGGTGAAAGCCATTTCGCGCCTGTACAGAAACACATGTACATTCCTATATACGCTACTCTTTGGCTGGATTTGCTCGGCTGTCTTCGCCCTCGCTTACCTCGGCAGCCTCCTTCGGTTCACCTTCACGCATGATCTCAGCTTCCAGCGTCCGCTGTGGCCCTTCTTTGAGAACAGTACTCAATATAGGCCACCACTCGTCTTGGGGTTTATCGAACAGGTCGACTGGAAGCACGTTTTTCCCAAGCTCCCAGGCGCCTTGCTTAACTCTTGTTAGGCGGCGCATATGAGCGGGGGTTCCAATGGCTCCTCCCAGGTCGTAGATAAGAGTGCGGATGTATGTACCCGATGACACGTCAAATGTGAGCTCGGCAGTGGCGCCGGTGGAAGCATGGTCCGATGAAGTGGCCTTGAGCGGTCCCACTATAGACGCGGCAAAGTCGTGCTCCTGCTGCGATGCCGCAGTTGTTGGCAGCGGCACACCATACTGGAGCAGACCAGCTTCAAACTTGTTGATCGTACAGTCTCGGGGCTCAATTGCCCGAGGAAGAGGAATACCTTCCCGCGCATACTCGTACAAGGGCTTGCCATCCATCTTTAACGCACTGAATACAGGCGGTAGCTGTTTTATCGGGCCGCGGAACTGGCCCAGGGCCTCCTGAAGTTTTTTGTCAGTGAGATTGGTCTCAGTGATCGATTCCTCTGCCCATTCAAGGACGCCGCCCTCCGAATCATAGGTGGTAGTGCTTGCACCAAACAGCGCGGTTGCTTGGTACTCTTTTACACTGTGCCCTAAATAGTTTGCAAGTTCTTTGGTGCCGGTGCCTACTCCGATTACAAGGACGCCGTCTGCCAGTGGATCCAGCGTACCGCCATGACCGACCTTAATGAAGTTGTGTCTCTTTCTCCGGCCTCTGTAATTTCCTTTGGGATCCGACTTTTGTTGTTCGGTCAGATCAGCTTGGAAGACCGAAGACTGGGTCAGTATTCGCTTGAGCCGCCCTACTATGTCCTGCGAGGTCGGCCCCACTGGCTTTCGCACAGCGAAGATGCCATTCATGCTGGTGGTTTTTCAAAGTGCACAGCTGCACGAACCCGTACCCCTCCATGTCTATGAGGCTCGCACGCTATGGAGGCACTGCATTGCAAACGGCGGCTCGAAATCGGATTGAGCTGGTTAAATGAAGACGCTAATTGAAGATAAGTCTCATTATGGAGACAGTGGGTGCGGGTAGTCGTAATGCCTCTTTGCTGCACTGTTCCCTTGGTCCCAAGAGCGAATTGGCTCCTAAGACCACTTTGCCGCATCTGCAAAAATCCATTGGGGGCACGCAACCAATTAAAGTATCTACTGGTGGTGCTTTTAATTTCCTGCAGCTCTCTCTACGGTATTATTAGGTCGCATGACGACGGTTTTATCAGACGTGTGCTGAGAGAAACGGGATAAGGCCGCCCGCCGATTCTGAAACACGTCCTCGTATGCGCGAGCGACGGTCGAATGGGGGAGGCCTGAACGAGGCCATCTCGAACCTTCGGAGCCTGTTGGGTGCCGCCGCGAAGGTCCAGCAGGATCTGCCAGCCTCGCAGTCGCCAGCCCTGCCAACAGCTCAGCCACTGCCGAAGGGCCTGGATGCATTATTGTCGCTCGACACTCTGAGCTCAATGAGCGACCCGGCGCTCGAGGAACTACAGGATAGCGTGCTAAGTGCGAAAAAACGCGTGTTGGAAGAGCGAGCGCAGTGGGAGGAGCTCGGCCGGAATCTGAAATCGGCGATGGACGCAACTCTTATGGTGATTTCGCTGAAGTCGGAGCCGAGCCTCGCGAAGCGCCGTAGAATTGGCGCCGCCTCAATCGCGGCCGAGGATGCTGGAGACGATGGCAGCGAACCAACGCCGGAGGCGGTATCCCACGCCACCTCCGAATCTGAGGAAGCCGCTACCGAGCCCCCAGACCTTCTGACAGTTGGAAGGGTTGTTGCATTCAAGTTGCCGAGGTCCGTCGTGGATGAATGGATTCAGTGCGAGATCACACGCGTGGTGATCCCTGGTCAGAAGTTTGAGGTGCGAGACCCCGAGCCGGATGAGCGAGGCAATCCGGGGAAAAAGTATCAAGCCAAGTTGAAAGATATCATCCCACTGCCATTACCAGGTCAGCCTATAAAGCCACTGCCTGCCGGATCAGTTGCCCTTGCACGCTATCCAGAAACAACTGCCTTTTATAAGGCCCGCGTTGCGAGCTACCATCCTAAGAGGCACGTTTACAAACTGAGATTTGAAGGAGAAGAGGACGCCCACAAGGAAATCGAAGTAAATGACACTCTGGTGCTGCCTACGCTCGTGCAAAAGGGAAGACGATAGTCTGCAGAAAATACTCCCCTATGCTCTAAAGAATAACCCCTAGGCACGACCTTGGAGCTCACGGGCCGCGTCGCAGCGTAGCGTAGGCCATGTGGAGCTCTCTGGATTTAAAACCTCTAGATGAATGAATGAATACTTAACTCTTGACCATTCTAGTGTACAGGACATGCAACAACGTTTGTCAAAAGTCAAGATGCGGTGGATGCGTCTCCTAATGGGACAAAACAAAACTTCCTTTTTTGCGTGTGATATAACTAAAGCGGGTCCTATGGAACAGCAGCCTGGTCGCCTGCATCATGATCTAAGCAGCAAGCAGCACCAAGAGCCTGTCGGAACGTCCCTGTCATATGACATGTTGATAACCTCGATGCGATAAATGGCTGTCTTCGAACGGCACCTGCGCAATGCCCGCGAGGGCGAGTCTAGCATTGCGATGATATGTAAGAATGTGGCAATGACAATAGCATTCAGGGGCCGCACTCGCGATTCCTTGAAGGATGCTATAGGCCAACTTTTTTGGTTTCTTCATTGGCACGCACCATGGAGAGAGGCGCTGGGTTTTCCTTTTTCTTTCACACATATCTTGTGTGAGTGGCACTTACACCGGAGAGGCTAGCTCTGCACTTAGTGCGGGAAGTAGCGCGCATAGGTGATCACCAGCCGGAGTGAGCCATAAATGTAGTCATTGAGCTGCGAGATCGCCTGCTGTGCAGAGGCCTGGGACACAAACTTGACAATGCCCGTTCCAGCGGGACTGCCGTTAGCGAATGTCTGGATCTGCGCACGCACAATAGGCGCGATCGACTGGAAAAGATCAACAAGATCGTTATCAGTCGTGCTCCACGGAAGGTTTGCGACGTGGATTGTGTCACTCGGATCTCCATAGCTCGATGCGTACAAGAATTGGTTGCCACTGCTGTTAAAAGAGGACGTCAGCGCCGCAGCGGCGACGGGAGGGATGATGATCCCTGATCCGCTTCCGGAAGTACTGCTTCCTGAAACGGAGCTGCTGGAAGCATTGCTAGAATGCTCGAGGTCACGCGTTCTGAGGACTCGCGACGCCAGGGGCTTATCTTCACGCACTTCTAGAATGCGGCCGTCCAATGTGTAGCCGTCAAACTGACGAATCGCCTCTTTTGCCTCTGCCTCGGTCGCGAAAACGACCGTCCCATGCCCCTTCGACCGGCGCTGCGGCGTGGTGTGCACGTCGGCCCTGACAACGCGCCCGGCTGGCTTGAAAAGGTCCTTCAAAACCTGCCAGGTAACGTAGAATGGTAGGTTACCAACAAACACTGTATTCGGAGAACCGCCGGAGGGTGGTTCCCGGTCCTCCCGGACAAAGACCGGACGGCCCTTGAGCTCGGCATTGTTGAGAGTCTCGATGGCGTTCTGAGCGTCCGAGGCAGAAACAAACTTCACTATGCCACATCCCCGGCTTTGGCCGTTAGCACTTGTAAGAATATCAGCCCGAACAACGCTTCCCGCAGTACGCATGAAATCTTTAAGGTCATTCCACGAAACGCTGTATGTTAGATTACCAACATAAACGCGGTTGTTCTCCATTGTTGGAACGGCCTAAAAACAATGGCCTTTTACTAGGTATATATTGCCCACGGTGGCTGCGAATATGCCAACCTCAATCGATGAAGAGCCACAGCCATTCGGCAACCCTGGCGCATCTTCGTAACGTATGCGCGATCCGATAACCCTGCATACACCATTTGATGCCCGATGCTCTGCCCTATTCCAGCGCTTCTCCCCTCCCTCCCCGCTTTGATAAGTCGCCACACGTGGTCACAATACCCGAAATACATTAAATTTTGGCCTCTATAATTTGGGATTAATTATTCGACAAATAGCAATCCTGGGAATTTTCGCGCTTGCTCGGAAGCCCCGGTCCGCCGGAAGAGGCGGCTAATCGCCCCAAGGAGAGAGCAAGGCGGTATGCAAAAATTTATCACGGTGGAGCAACCCATCCACTGTATCCGAAACGAAACCAACCTGATTCGCATTTTTCGGTGTAAAGCTGCTTTGGCAACTGCCGATCTACGGCGTCGCACAGGCCCTCCCGACTTAGTTCCGAGCCGAATATGCATTATACGTTTATTTAACCTAGCCCACAAGCATATTTCTGCGGCATATGTGCCCTACCCTATGCGGCCGATGAGGCATTTCTGCACTATTAGAAGAATATACCCTTGAAGATGACTTATGACTGCGGATGTTGCATCTTCATATGCATGGCGGCACCTTTGCAAAAAGGAGGCGACTTAGCAATCCAAAGGCGGCCTGCGGTTTCGAATACAGACCCATGAGCAAACCTTGAAAACCGGCCATCTCGCCGGCGAGAACGCGTTGACTTTCCGGCGGTATCCGCACGCATGATCGTTCTCAAAACCGGCCTGGCAGGGCCGAAAAAGGAGATACCTTCTATAGGCCACAGCAGCCTCAATCGCTGCATATGCAGCGTCACGCCCTTGGCCCGCCATGTCACTGGAGATCGCAGAGCCCGCCAAGGCGGGTCCTGCGTGACAAATTTCTGAGGTGGATTACATAACCGGAGACATGGTTTGATGCAGCTCTAGCGCGCCGCGCAACGAACGCCCCATTAGTCGTGTGTGGCTTGCCTGGAAAATGCGTCTTTTTTCAAAACAAAACAGAGCCGTCGACCGATGACAGTCATGCGATGATGCAGTGTCTTCTACTGAATAGTTGCCACAAGTTAAACCGACGGTCTTCTAGGTCTTTCCATGACTCCGCAAGCCGGTGCGCTTCCCGTGACGCCCGGCGACCCGCCTTCGGTAAGCAAGACCTAGACCTGTTGAGGCGCAGGTGTCGGCGCCACCGACATTGCCACCGATTCGCCACAACGCCGCCGAGCCCAACCGGGGAGTAACCCTTTCGGAACATCCCGATGCCACCGCCGTCGGTGGTGTCATAGGCAGCACATATGATCCCAAACCCCCGCCCGACGGCTATGGCCGTCCGCCGAGGAGATAATATGCACATAGACCCCGTGGACGCTGCAGCCCTCACGTTTCGGTGGAGAAAGTCAACCATTATGATGAATTACCCTAAGCTTGGTTAAAAAAAAAGCCCAGCGAACCGTATGATGCGATCAATAGGGCGTGTCGAGCAGCGCCACAAATGATGCTTATTGAGTTTACATATTTGATTCTTCTTTTTCACAGGCGATCGCCCAGGGCTTTCAGAAATACCTGGTCAATAAATCGCTGATCAGATACGTCGAGATCGTAAGGAGCCCTTGCTGGGCCCACCCACTCGCGTAGATGGTCGATTTCTTTCGCTAACTTGAGCCGTAATTCGTTCTCTTGATCAGGTGCTATAAGGATGGCGCCGGCTTCGAGATCGTGCTTGTACGACCTTCTCGTAAAATTAGACGATCCAATATAGGTGAGGAACGGCTTCTCTTCAGGCTTCCAGGCCCAAATGCCCTTTGCATGGTACGACCAGCCTTTAGGTTCCGTAACAATACCACGTTGCCATTCATTCAGCGTGATATTTGAATCCTGTGGAATGCGCTCCACAAATCGGCGTGCAATCATTGTATAGAGAAGAGGGATGTGGGAACTCAATCCCTTGGATTCATAGAAGCCGTTGGCGTATTTGCTTGCCGTGATCACCATTGCCTTAGCTGCCTTTGAGCGGAGCAGGTTTCTTTCCAAGGCTTCATATACATTGAAGTAGCCAGCTGTCAGAATCCAGTTAAGTTTCGGGTCTTCACTCAGCTGCTCGGTTATATGTGATAGAGCTGGTAGCTCATTCCCGAGCCCTAGAGGGGTAAACTGGCAAACCGGGTATACAACGGTGGCCGAGCCGCCGACCTCGGGACCTGTAGGAGTTGAGGCCGCTCCATGTTGAGCTGGTTTCAGTAGATCGCTAAGAATCGAACGCCCCTGCCGAGCGTCTCGCTTTAGTGGAGCAATCAGATGGAAGTTGTCGTGAGGGCTTGAGCCTCTTTCCTTGGCTTCTAAGCGGTGGCTCATCATAGATATCCCTTGGTGTATACGGAAGAAGTGATTTGACAACGCCTTATCTTGAAAACTGATGTATCGATCTTGGCGATTGGTGAAGTAGTCACGCGAAAGATTGGCTCCGGAAAGAATGATTTCATCGTCAAAGCCGTACAGTTTCATGTGTTGCAAGCCTACCCCTTCATTCATGCGCTTCGGCAACACCAGTTCCCAGAATTTTGTGAGTTTTGGAGTCCGAAACATATATATTTGCACTCGATCAGGAAACTTAGCTACTAGCGGCGCTACGAGCGATGCGGTAGAGGCACCACGCGGCGCTTCCCGGGTTCCTCTTATTCCATCACTGAGAATGAACACCTTGAGGTCAGCATTGGCCTTTAGCGAATTGTCTAGCGCATCAATGAGCCCGGTTTCGTCCTTGCCTATATAAAGACTGGCAAGGTAGATCCTATGTCGCGCCAGCTTGATTCGGTCACATAGGTAGCCATAAAAGTCCTTGGGCTCTTTGAGTATATTGATACGAGCGGACGGGACTAGGAACCGAGGTGCTAGAGCATCCAGACCTCCTAACACCATGCTCCCTCAAAGCACACGGCCTGCGGTGTGAGCACACTGCTCACCCAGCTACCAGCGGCTCGGGACAAATGCACGTGACCGCGCGCATCCGTTTTTGAAAACCTCTCCAAGCTCGCTCCACTCCAACCAGCAGGCGCGCGCCGAGTCTAACCATGTTCCGCAGCCTGTTCGCTCCGTATCGCCATGTCGCAAGGACATCACGGTCCATATCATTTGGCAGATACTCGAACCGACTTCCAAACGAGGAGACACACGTGCCAAAGCTAGTCCTTCACTGCACGTTCACCAACAATAATACACTCATAACTCTGAGCCGTCGAGTACCGAAACTCGTGAAGGTCAAGCGTCCTCCAACGACCGAACTAGTCATCGACCAGGCGAAGCTCATTGACCAGATCCGCCCTCAGCAGGAGGTTGTGGTTACTGTTACGGCCGGGCATCTTGGATTCAGGGGCACGAGAAAGAATAGCTTTGATGCAGCTTTTCAGACAACGGCACGGATGTTCGAGCTTATGGAGGAGAAGAAGCTACTTGGGGAGAGCATCGAGCTTGTATTGCGTAACTTTGGCCAGAACCGTGAGGCGTTCTTCAAGGTTTTATTTGGCAAAGAAGGCACTAAGGTCCGGCCCTTTATCAAACGTGTCACAGATGGAACGCGCATAAAATTCGGTGGCGACCAGTCTCCTAACCGCCGTCGGGTCTAACACGACTCACTCTCGAGGGCTTTCATTGTAAATACATATATTCTCGCAAGTCTAAAATGCCAGAGACAGTAGCTGCAGTCATGCTGTGCTCACTAAAAGGCCGACGATCGTCCATAGCCAACCATCGGTTGAAGTCCGCTTCGCATTCAGCTCCAATTTAAGTACGGACAAACGGGCCCACGTGGAAATCAATAAATTAGTTTATACGGGCTGTGTAAAGAGCGAATGAGGTTGGATTTTATGCTTTCAAGTACTGCGGTTGGGATGTGTAGTAGAACGCCGCGGAGCTGGACGCCGCGGGACTTCGCGCCGCTAGTTTCACAGGTGCGTTTACTCTCGGTACCGGAGCAGAGGAGGTAAAGACTTGATGTCATAATTTTGTGCAAGGAAAGGATGATCGAGAAGATCGCGCGTTGTTGCCCTGTACCGGACATCAACACATAGGCAGCGAGAGAGGAAGTTCTTGAGGTCTTTGCTCAGCCGCTCGGGCTCTTTCAGCTTGGGGGTGCCATTAGATGCAATGAGGTACAGGGCCTTGAGAGGGTCCTGGTTTAAATATGGCGGCTCGCTCTCGATCATTTCGATCGCCATGATTCCTAAAGACCAGACGTCAACTTTCGCGTCATACTGGCGTTGTTTAACAACCTCAGGTGCCATCCAGTAAGGGGTGCCAACCATAGTGGCGCGCTTGTTTTTCTGTTCGGTGAGCTTTGCGCAGAAACCGAAGTCCGTGATTTTGACTCCGCCATTGCGATCCAAAAGCATATTGTCGGACTTGATGTCGCGATGAATGATATTTTTGGAGTGCAAATGCTGAAGTCCGAGGGACGTCTCGCGGCAGATGGTGGCAATCTGTCTCTCGTTCAGCTGGTTGTTCTCAATAATGTCCGTCAACGAGCCGCCCTCCATGTACTCCATGACCACCCACAGATCGCTCTGGTTGCACAGGTATGCTGCCAAGAAGTTCACGATGTTGGGGTGGTGGGACTCACGCATGACCGTGATCTCATTGACGATGAGCTCTTTCCTGGGCTGAGACGCAAGGTCGATCTGCTTGATCGCCACATGCGGGTGGTTCTTGGCCACGCGCTCGTCGAGCGGCCGCGCAAGGAATACCGTCCCTGAAGCGCCCTGGCCGACTCTCTTGAGTTTCTGGTAAAGGGCGGTAGGGTTCTCGCGGCTAACTGTTGCCCGGAGTCTTTGCAGCACCTCAGCCTCGCTAAGAGAAGATATGCGCTTCTCTTTCTCAGCTGCTTTCGGGGTTACAGCGTCATCCGCCGCGGTGCGGCCAGTGGCAGTGAGTGGTTGCTGTGCGTAGGAAACTACTTGAGCTCTTCCGTCGCTTGCCACGCCAACCGCCAGTTGCTCAGTCGGTCGATCGAGGCGCGCGTCTTTCTGGCCCTGGACGGATGTTCTAGGGCCTTGCACAGCAACAACTGCCGTTGCGGAAGTGGGGCGGGCGTTGCTTGCTGGAGACTGCTGCTGCTGCTGTTGCTGCTGCTGCTGCTGCTGCTGCTGTTGAGGAGTGAGTGGTTTCGGAGCAGTACGACCGACGCGCAAGGGCGATACGAAGTTGGATGCGCGCGAGGGAGTTGCTTGCTCGGGTTGTGACCGGGAAGAAGAGCCCATCGGGCTTCCAGTAGCGACGCCGGCGCCAGCCGAAGGAACAGGCGTTACTGGCGAGGTCTTTGTTCCTGGGGAGGCCTGGGCACGCTTGTCTAATGCTGGCGCTGGAGTGCCCTGGCTGCCCTGGCTGGTAGGAGGCTTGGGAGCGCGACGCACTGGAGGTGCCGGCGCTGGGCGCGTGTTCGTGAAGGTTGGCGACATTGACCCCGGATGCGTTGGCGTTACGACGGTTCTTGGTGATTGTTGAACTGGCGGTTTCATTTGTAGCGGCGCCTGGACGTCCGCAGCATCTTCTTGCATGTTCTTCTGATAGAAGTTCAGGACGTCCACCACTGCTTGTGGGTCGTTATTGAAGTCTTCGCGAGTGATGGTCGATGCGCTGAGCAGCCGCTCCCACTCGGCCGGAAGACCAGTAAAAGCGCCTGATTGTGGGTCAACGCCAACGTGTACATTATGCGTGAAGTTCGTTGGGCCCGACACGCCGGTGGAAGGCACCTTCGAGTAGATGTCGTCTATCCAGGCGTAGAGTTCTGCGTCGTTCTTACACGCGACGTAGAGGGACCGCGAGCGCGACGTGCTGCGGATGATTTCGAAGCAGAATGGCTTGGAGTCGATGCGGGTCATGCTGCTGACCGACGTCAGCGGCAGCGTGAACGAGGTGCCCGAGGTCGGGGACTCGGACTTGTTGAAGTAAAGCGTTGCGTCGCGCAGGACCAGGTACTTGCTGCTCCAGATCCGAATGGGCCCGTCGGTTTTCACCGACACCCATCCCTGGCGGATAATGCGGCCGGTTTGCGCGTAGCGGGAGTTCGAGCCTGAGCCACTGTAAGAGCTGAGCTCGAGGGCCGACGAGCTGGCGGGCGAGCGGTTCAGCGGGGCAGGCATTCGGTTGTTGAGCGGGCTGAGAGCGGTTGTGCTTGCGCTGAAGCTCGGGCCGCTGGGGGGCAGCCGGGTCGGAGTGGTGAACGACGAGGCATCACCTCCAGCGCCAGCGGTAGAGGCGCCGGCACCGGGACTGGTGCGCATGCCCTTCGGGGGCAGCGGCGCCGGCCCCGGTTTCGTGAATGCGTCGGGGGAAAGGTCCTGGATAGCCGAGAACGACATTTCGTACAGGCTACGCCGGGTCTGAGGCGGAGGGTGGGTGTAAGATAAAGACCAATTGCTCTGAGACCTGCGGCTGGGTCTAGACGCGCCCGACGGTCTGGGTGCTCAGTGGGTGAGACGAGGGCTGGTGAAGAATCCTTAAGGTCGGATTCCAGACCTCTGCACCAATCGCAACTTAACTTAACTTTGTTGCCCTGTCCAGACGGTGTCCACGCTTGGAGATTCAAGTGTGTGCAAGTCCAGTGCAGCGAATGCGAACAGGCTAGTGAGAAGAGCGACAGGTCCCGATGGAATGGCTAACTCGGGGGCTCACGACTCTCGTTCGCTAGCAGATACTGGTGTAACGACAAGACGCCTCGCCGCGTGGGCAGGGGGGACCCCTATTTGGGTAAGGCTCCTGGGGTTCGACGTGACGGGGGACCAGTGAGCTAGGGTTTCGCGGTCAGACTTGATTAGCATGGGGCGAGGGTTGCATCAACACCCGCTACCAACCGCGTCACGGTATGAGAGGCTAACCGAATCAGCTGGCTATAGTAGGGCCCTGTATCAAGTGCTGGTTTATGGTTCGCTATGTTTAATAGATGTATGTAAGTTGGAATGGGGCCCGTCGTCGCTGCCCCAGTCCTTCCTCCAAGCCCTTCCCCCTCCTTCCCATGTATGGCCGGATAGTGTATTATCCGCCATGGGACCATGGGTTGCGTCATGACCTCGAACGCGACGCATTCCCCTAGCCACAACGTAGAGCGATATTCAAAAGTAACGAGGATATACTATTGGGCCCGCCAAGAGAGTTGAGAAACTGAGCAAACTTCGCATACTAGCGAAAGAACATCCCAGAAAATCTCTGCAGCCTAGGCGGTTGACCCGTGCGGGTCGAACATGGGTATAATCCGTACCCTTGACGCGCCTAAGATAATAAGGAGTTTAGAACATCCCAGCATGCGTGCAGCCCACTGCCCTCATACACTTGACCCTGAGACGCCATCTGACTACCAGGCGCGGAATTGACGCTAGAAATACCTAGCAGGGCGGTAATAGCAGCTAGCGATCGCTTGGGCGCCAGCAGAAAGGTTTATCAAGACATCACGTACTTCAGATCCCCCCCCGCCCCTGTGCGTTGGTTTCGAGACGATTCGGATAGAAGCGCTCCCCTTGCCCCGCTCTAAACGATCTGTAGATAGCACCTCGGCTCAAAGCGAAATGCACCCCGCGACATGGCCTGGAGGCACGTCTTCCTAGATCGGGCTGCGTCGCCGCTTGGCCGCCAGCAGCCTGTGGCAACGGTCAAAGGGAGCCTGGCCACGCCACATGCACTCTAAGGAGCTCTTATCCACACTCCCGCGTCACCGCCGCGCAGTGGGTCAAATATATAGCAGCGCGAGGTATTAAATGCAAGTAAATTCTAGGCATAGCTCTTTCACTATTAAGGATTGAGATATGAGTGTTGTTACGCGTTGCGCTATCCCTTTGGCCGACGGAAAGCTCCGGGAGCACGCGCGTGTTAGGTTGGGAGTGGCGATTAACGCTTTGTTTATCCCATATTTTTCCCCCGGAATGACAGCCTCGCACCTATCCACGATGTTTCCACGACGAACTCTCGTACTTATTCTTGTAATTGCTTCGTTACTCGGAACTGCAATTGGTGTTTGTTCTGCCAGCAATTATTCTGAATTCACGCCGCAGGACCGCTTGCCTGGCGCCGAGGTCGACCCGCTGCTAACGCACCTTACAAGCTCGAGCATTGCTGAACAACTGCGCGTACAGCCGCAACCCCTCCCGCGCACCGCAATTGATACTCGTTTTACTCGGGCGCTTGGAGTTATACGCCACGCAATTAGCACCACGCGCGTTTCTTTTAAGCAGCTGGCATGTGCCGAGGTCGGCGCATTCTGTCCCACATTCCTCGGCCGCGGCGGCACAGCTAGTCAGAATTGGAATGGCGAGGCTCTGGCCGGGCAATTGAGCCCTGCGCGCCGCTATTTACCTCGCTCCGGGCGGTTGTTCGGACGACTCCGCTGGATGGCAATGCTCGCCGTTCTTGAAACATGTGGTATCATCGTGCTCGCTGGCGCTGTTCTGACTATGAAAGAGCTGTTACGGCGGAAAGACGAATTACTGGCTGAGGCTTGCCGCGCTGCTCAGGGTCCATGGCACGAGCTCAGCGTTCTTGGGCGCGAATTGCAGTCCTTGCAGTACGGCTTGAAGGTTGCGCGCACCGAGAATAGTGCCGCTAAGGAGGCACTCGCCACCGTCTCAGTAGAGCGCGACGCGCTCAAAGCTCGAGAAGAGCGTCTCGAGTTTGAGAGGAACAACTACAAAGACACGCTGGCGGATGCCATCAAGCGAAGTCAGCGAGGCAAAGAAGTCTCTAGTGACCGGTTTCTGGAGGAGATTGGAAAGCCGTTCTCGCTCATCGAGGCGCAATGGCGGCTGCGCCAGACTCTCCAGGATGTAGAATCTGAGCGGGATGACATGTCGGCCCGGGTTGCTCGCGCCACCGCACAGCTTCACGAAACAGAGCGGGCTCTGAAGAAAGCTGAGGATGCGCTGTGCCTTGAGAAGCAGACTGCCCATGGCCTACTAGTGGAGCGGGACTCCTATGCGAAATTCAGCAAACTGGGCTCGGCGCAGAAAAGGGCGCTTATGGACACGCTAGCCATCGCGACTAAGCACCAAGAGAGACAGCGGAAGCGCCTGGCTAACCAGTCATACAAGCTTGACAGGCTGCTACGTTCGTTCATTAACGACGCGAACGAATGTCATATCGCTCAGAAGCGGCTCGCCCATGCCCTCAACAGAACTCTCAGCCGCGGGCACACGGCGGTCCATTTACTGCTGTCAGGCGCCCCCAATGGCCCGTCATGGTTCGCCGACTTGGGCCTTGTTTCAGGTCTGCAGGAGTGTAGCACGATGGCGCAGCAAATGATTGCTGAGGTCGATACTCAGCGGGCCGCTACGGACCATTACCTGCACGGGCTCACTGAAATCTCCAATGCCATCGGTCGCCGCTATCGCAACGAGTCTTAAGAGCGTGGCCAGGCCAAATCTCTCCTCTCCACCAGCTTCATTTCCATGATGAGGCATAGCAGCTAGTATTTAAATATCGTGTTATATATACCTAATGAGAACAAATGTAATGATTTTCGAAGCGTTCAGGGAAGACAACGAATCTGCGCTGAACCACTGCCAAAAGCCACCGCCAAAAGCCACCGCCAAAGCCACCGCCAAAAATCCACTACAAGCCATAATCCAGACCACAGCAGCGGATGCAGCAGCAGTTATGACCACGTACCGATGAATGGCTGTTGTTATCCTGAGAGCGTCATGAGAGAGGCCACGAATGTGAGGATCAGCTTCGGGTTGATCTCAACAATGTCTTCAGGGACAACCCAGATGAGGGCGCCGAGCTTACGGGCGATGGAGATCGCCAGCTTAGCGTTCTCATGATAGTCCTCACTAACCAGTTCGTAGTCAACGTACTCGGGCTTGATGCCGTGGATGACGTCGAGCAGCCAGACGCCATCCGCAATGGACGGGTCGCGGAACGAGCGGACGGACCCGCCATAGCCGCCGTGGGCCTTCTCTTGAGCCCATTTCAGGATCTCGCTGTCGGTGAGGTTCTTGCCGTTCTTGGCCAGGCTCTTCAGCGTGAGATCGATATTGCGGCGCATGAGCTGCCAGACGAGCGCCAGCGTCAGCGTGCGTGACCCGTCGTAAATGTCGCTGCCGTCGATGCCCACCAGCGAGAACCCCTGGTCTTTGCCGAGGGTGACGGCGTAGTTGTCGTTTTCAATGGCCTTGAACGGGCTCATGCCCACGCTGGCAATGTAGTTGCCAGCTTCGTCGTCGTCGCCGGCACTGACCAGCGCGCCCAAGACTTCCTCGCCAGGGGGCGGGCGCTTGTTCACGATGCGCCAGTTCACGGTGCCAGGCATGACCTTATCGTAGGCCTGGAGCAGAATTGTGCCGTCGCGCAGATCGTCGAACAGGCTGTTCACGAACGGGTCCACCTCGAGCGAGTTCAGCCACATCGTGAACACGCGAGCCTCGCGCTCGCCCTCGGCGTCGAACGCCTCAATCTCGACCTTCTCCTTCTCCTCCTCGGTGACCGGGTCGAGGCCGGGATATGTGTTGAAGAGATGGGCCACAAACGAGAGGTTGAGCTTTGGGTTTCCGGCCACCATTGCGGTGGGCGTGAGATACTTGCGGGCGCCGAGCTTGTCGGCGTTCTGGAGCACGAGCTCTGCGCGCTCGAGCAGGTCGTTGGTTTGCAGCGGGGCCAGCGAGATCTTTTCGGGTGCAAGCTGGTGCAAAAGACGCGCGTAGTTCTCGCCGTCCTTGACGTCGCCGCTGAAGTTCGTGACGCGGCGCTTTGCGCCCGCTGCGGCAAGATGGTAGTTGAACCACCGCAGCAGGATCTGCTCCGGCGGCAGCCGCAGAAACTGCTCGAGCGTCTCGTCGTCGTACAGCAGACGGTAAAGCTCTGGGTGCAGCTTGATGTCAACCTTAGCAAGCAGACCTTTGCGGATGATCTGCCAGATCATGCCAAGAATCAGATGCTCGCGGCCCTCAATCAGGTCCTCGGCGTGCACGTTTACAATGACGCAGCCAATACCCTTGGCGGAGTTGATCACGACGTTGGCGTTCTCGACCATCTGGAACGTGTTGAGCGCCTTGCCCTTCTTCGGGACGTTGAGGACGCGCGTGTCGATGGTGTTCGGGACACTGTCGTTCACGAGCTTGGCCAGCAGCAGCGAGTCGCGGGCCTCGTCGAATATTTGGTTCGTGTCCGTGGGAAGCGGCAGCCGGTTGCCAACAACACTGTCGCCGGCGAGGTTCTGGTTGATGTGCCGCGTGAACTCGGTGCGCTCCTCCTCGTCGATGATGTGGGTGCCGCCGCCTTTGCCCTGGACAACAATGCGCTCGCCGGCGCCGGAGTGCGCGCGCTGGCGCCCGGCCGACAGGTTGCTGGGCATCTTGAGGCCCTGCGGCTTCGGCTTCAGCGACGGCTTCTCGGCACGCTGGAGGTGGAACTCCTTCAGCTTAACCGCGAGATCGCAGAAGTCGTCGAGCTCGACCTGCCCGCTGGAGTCGACATTGACCTGCTTCAGCGTCTCGCGCACCTCGTCATATGATCCCTTGCCGGACTTCGACAGCGCCGTGATGACGTCCTGTTTCTGGAGCCGGCCGGTGTCCTCGGTGTCTATGCGCTGGAACTCATCAATCAGCTCGAAGACTTCCTCCTGGCTCAGCTCAGGGTACTTCCGCTGGATCTTTAGCGCATTCATCCTGGTGTGGAGAGCAGAAAATCGATGCTCGGTGGTGTGGTGGCTGGCTGCAACAGATGCGTGGTGGGTGCCTTACGCTGCGTCCCGCTGGCGCGTGCGCTTAGGTCATGCAGCCACTTAGAATCGCCATTATGTAACCCGGCCACGGCCAGCGGCCAAGCGGCCATGCAGCCAAGCGGGCCAAGATCTCTCGCGTGCATGGATGGTGAGGTGGCGCTAGCGCTACGCGCAGCCGATACGGCCGATACCGGCCCTCGCACCTAAATAATCCGTGCTGCTGATGGCTGTGCCATAATTTACTCGATCAGAATAGCATATCAAATTTCTAGATGTATTTAAAGCTATGGTGCCGGTGTTGCCTGCAGGAAGGCTGCAGGAAGCCCGCACCGATGTCAGGGCAGCGCGTTAGAAAGCTAGGCGATGCATGGAGTAGCAGCGCACAGCGGCGCGAGGAGTAAGTGGAACTATGGATAGAATATACAGGCTCAGCAGGCCTATCTGACCTCGAAATTCATACTTTTCACGACAGATACCCTTGCCGCCCGCCGGTGGCAGCGCAGCACGCCCCGCCCGGCGGCGCTCGAGCCAGCGGCCGCAGTGCCCAAGCCCACATATCTACCACTAAAGTGTCATCTCCTCCAACGGCCAAACGCACGCAGGCCAAGCCATGTCTGCTTATTACCGAACGATCGCATTCTGGCGAAATGTGCTCGATCAACTCAAGAGTGGTCAGTCTACATAATAGATTAACGATTTTCATTAGTAGCCAACCCGCTCGACAATCTGATTCTCGAGCTTCTTTTTCCACTGCGACCGCAGCGACTCAACGTACTCGAGCACGAGCTCGGAGTCGCTGTCTGTCGCATCAACAGAGGTCTTCATCAGCGTCTCGCGGCCCCCGCGCGTGGTCGACGAGCCGTACTTGGTTCCCATGTCGTTTTTCACCGGGTCGGCGTATAGCGCGCACCAAATGGGGGCATTCGACGCAAGCTCCGGGTAGATGCAGTGGTACGGACTGCCGCACCACCGACATATGTAGAACATCATTAGCATGCCGAGATACATGAACACGTTGAGTGTCGGCACGAACGTCGTGGACTTGAACACGCCCGGTTGCAGGAGCCACGACTGGATGCCTGCGCCGGCAAGCAAGTTATGATATGTGGCCTTGTGCAGCAGCTCGAGCTCGTACTTCGACGCCTCGTAGCTGTGCTCCGAGCGCTCGATGCCCAGATCCGAGCGGTCGAAGAACTCGGGCACCGAGATGCTAGTCGATATCCAGATCAGCCGGCTGCCGGGATGCAGCAGGGCGGCCTTAATTTCCTGGACAAAGAACCAGGGCGCAAACACGTTGGCCTGGAACGTGGCGCCCATGCCGTCGGCAGACTTGCGCGCTACTCCCTGGATTTTGAAGGTTCCCACCGTGAACGCACGGAGCGGGTCGGTGAACATGTCTTTGGTGGCCTGCCAGTAGTCGATGCCGCCCATCTGCGAGTGGCTCGAATTGAAGAAGATGTAGTCCAGCTTGCGGAAGCGCTTCTTGAGCTCGCGCGCCGCGCCCAAAACGCTCACCATGTCGGTTTGGTCAAACAGCAGATAGTCGAACTCAACAAGTACTTTTCGCGGTCTCGAGAGGTTATACTCCTGTAGATCCTTCACCACTTGCGTAGCTCCGCGGAAAGTCCTCGAAGTGACTACGATCGTGAGGCGTTCGGCAGAGGCGTCCGCCTGCGGAAGCTCATCCATCAAACGCCTGCAGATAGCCTGACCGAGGTAGCCATTTGCCCCGGTCACTAACGCGATCTTGTGCTCGGGCATGTACTCGGTCATTGCGTCCGCTATACGAAAGAGGGGGTCGTCGGTCGGATACTACCAGTGATTAAGGGCAGGGAGCGCTGACCCAGCAGTGACCCGAGACCACCGCCCTCGCCGCCACACCGACAACACGCAATAAAGTAGTGCAGTGGTAATTTCAAACTATTAACGCTTACAGATTTTAATGGTTAATTTGCGGCCTAAAGACGCGAGACGTGGTGATCAAACAGCTTCTTAGCGTCGACCCACACGCGCGCCTCGTCGCGGTTCTTGAGAGTAAGCAACGACGGCAGCAGATCGTGCGAGAACGCCTCAGACGCCTCGCGCGGGAGCAGCGTCGGCAGGTGGTCGATGCCAATGACATCGATGCCCGGGCCCGAGACACCCTTGACCGGGAACGTGGGCTCGGGGAACGTGGACCCCTGCGTCACGATCGGAACGGGGTTGTGCGGGTTGGTGAAGTCTGCACTCACGTCGACGACCACCGAGAGCTTGCGGTGCGCGCTCTTGTTGATCTCGTCGAGAGTCAAGAACGGCGCAATCGCGCTCGTGAGATATATGCAGTTCACAAAGATGTCAACGTCCAGGATCTCGGCGAACGGGCCGCCCTTCTTCGTCTCGTTGATGTCCCACTTCACGATCGCGTTGTAGGCCACGCCGAGCTTGCGGAAGCAGTCAACGGCGCCGCGGCCGCTGCGGCCCAGCGCGCCAATCACCAGCGCCGACGGCAGCTTGCCGCCTTCTACCTTGGCAAGCTCCGCCTTGATGGTGTTGACCAGCTCGGTCTCGTTCGCGAACGGCTCAACCGCACCGAGCGGTTTGCCGGTGGTTTGGCGCAGCGCCCAGTCCCAAACACCCAGCGCGGCACCGGCGAAGCCAGCGTGATACCCAAACGCAGCAACACGGCGGCCATTCCCGTCCTCGAGGAATTCGAGGTCGTAAAGCACGCCGTTTCCAGCGGGGAACCGCGCAAGCACGTCCTTCCAGCCGTGCTGGTCTTTGTAGCAGTGGGCAAACTGGATGTGTTCATGCACGAGCGGGAATTTCTCTTCCTCGAGCTCTTTGAGCCCAATAATAATCCGCTCCTTCGGCGCGCTCTTCCACGAGTGCTCGGGAACAAGCACCGCGCCCACAGCTTCGTATTCGGCATCTTCGAAGATGCGAGGCGGCGAGCGCTCGACGTAGACCTTGTATCCTGAGTCGCTGAGCGCCTTGACCGTGGCAGGCGTGAGCGCCGAGCGGTGCTCGAACGGCTTCGTCTCGCTTCGCAGATGAAGAATTGTGTGAGGGGCACTCATTTTCTATTAGCTCTGTAGCCGTGTCTGCGGTTGTTCAGTTATATGTGTGCATGTATGACTGATCTGACTCTGGGTTAGGTCGCGAAAGACCGGAATTTCCAAAGCCTTTTTCTCACTCACTCAGTCATCGCCTGCGGACATGTTCCCAGCTGTGCGCGGGTATTGATAAAAAGTCACACAGACACCCTTCCAGCTCCACGGCTCTCTCTACACGGCGAAGCGTTGTCTGCTATAGAGACCCCCGTGCTGGAAATGTCATCTCGGCGATCTCTATATCGCTCTAACCGCTCGCACACCTCGCTTTATGGCCCGCGAACAGATACCACAGTCACGCACTGGCAATTAGACTCCGTCACTATTAACACCACCCGCGACGAGGATGCGCCCGCCGACACCCCACAAAAGACCCACACGTTCCAAGTCAAGACGTGGGTCCAGCTGCAAGCAGATGCTTATACACCGATTGACGATGGCGTCGAGGACGACACGCTCCCGTTCATCAAGCATTCATATAACGAGGATGGTCTCATCGGCGGTTATGGAACTCCAGAGCCGCCTGCAGACACGCCGGGCAAGTCTGGAGGGTCTTCGATGGGGTTCATCCCCACGGAGCCCGTGGCCGCGAGCGTAAAATCGACTCCATCTGCGTCGGAAACCCCGGCGGCTACCGATACCCCCGCAGAGGGCGTGACGGCAGAGGCTACCTCCGCTGAGGGCACATTCACGACGCCCACACCGGCGAGTGCTACGCCGGTGAGTGCTACGCCGGCAAATGAGCCATCTCCAGAGACCGCCTCTGCCGCGGAAGACACCGCGGTGACAACTGAATTGAATGGTGATACTCCTGGTGAGACAGCGCCAGTAAATGATGGAGCCGAGGCTGCAGCAGCTGCTGTCCCCGCTGATTCTGCGGATGTCCCTATGCCAGATGTTTCATGAGTGTTTGCCCAGGCCTCAATCTAATGTGGCATACTACTTGCTAGCCCTCTCATCTCGATAAAATAATAAATAGAATGGGGAAACGCGGTGGCCGAAGGCAGCAATTAGCAATACTACAATACGGGTGTTTATAACTCTTCAGGCTCATTCAGTTTTCGAACCTTTATTTCTGGGCCCTCTCTTGGTGATTCCGGACCAGGCGTCACTGTTACGAACGAGATACTTCTGCGAGCTTCATCTTTAGTCTCGTTCAACTTCTGCTCGTCTGCGTCAGTCCAGAGATTCTGGCTCTCGTCGGGATTCTTGAGATCGAGATCCCGCTTAGCCAGTCGGCGTTTTTGAAGAAGCTCGCTAAGCTGAGCCGTGTCTCCCGAGCCATTCCATACTTCCAACAGCGTATACGGTGGGGCCTCGGCAGTCAAGCTTTCCAGCATCGACGCAACTTCAGAGGCATCTTTGCCTTCAATAGTCAGAAACACAAACCTCGAGTTCGAAAAAGACTTCAGTCCCTGCTTGATAACGGCGTTATCTCCGTAGGCGGTAATGACACTTGCAGTTCCGTACGCATCCCAGTACGGCATGATGCTGCCTACGATGGTGCTTTTTATGTCGCGATCAGACAAGACCTTCGTTAGGGGGATTGATCGCGACGTGTTCCCGAAGTCCGCACCCAGCTCAATCTTGACTTTCACAAGCTTCACACATGCCAAAGCGTCCTCAATCGGACTATGCCCCAGAACTTCAGCGGTCGGGGCACCTTGAATGTCCATGTCGAGGTGCGTTTTCGAAAGATACTTGAGGCTTTGGCGCATCGGCAGCCCCTTGACATGGGGATACAACAGTCCAGTATCAACGCATCGATGGTGACAGATGCCCAGTACGCTGAGATCTGACTCAAGTGAGTGGCCAATGAGTATGTCCGCTGCCCCAAAAGTACTCCGCGTCCACTCTTGGACGTCTTCCAAGGTGGTGGTCACTCCGACTAGCATTTCGGCTGTGATGCCAGAATAGGGCGTAAGATAGTCTGTAATTGGTTTGGCCGGCTGAACGAGCGTATCATAAATCACTTCTTCGCTCTCAAAATCTACGAAGGCAACTCGCGTAAGTATACGCTCTGTTCCGGCCAAACACATTTCACAGTCCAACGCAATTGCCTTATTCGACCCTGGTAGCGCATCTAGTTGAAGTCCCGTCGCTGGATAGCCGATATAATCGAGCAGGGGCCGAGGGTGAACAAGGCTCTCTAATGTCACATCCACTACCGGCTTCTTCTTGAGCTGCTCTTTGATTCCCAGCTTCGAGAAGCGGCAGCGACCAAAGTCGACAAGAGGAGCCTCGAGATTTGTGTCATTCCGTTTAGGGGCAGTCCATAAAGGCTCACCGAGAGGGGGGTAGCTAGTGCCAAGCTCGATCATCTTTTCATTACTCAGATTCGGCACATATATAAACAGCCAATGCTGTATAGCCCCAATGTTTTTCATGAAAAATACTTTCTTGGTAGAAACCGTGCCGTTTGGTAGGTCGCCATTTAGAAAGCATCGAATCGCTAGCTGCTGAAGCGTCTCAGGGGTGATGAACTGACCTGAATAATCTTCGAGTAGCTGTATTAGTGGGATACCTCCATGCTTGGTCTTTCCTTTCGTCATGTCCGTAGATTGCCAATTTTTTTTTTTGCTTTACAAGCTTCCACCGACGTTCTTTCCTCCTCCGTTCTGCTTTGCTTTTAAGGCGCTCCGTCGGTCCACAGTCCACACTGTTTCAATGATTATCACGTGTGTGTGTGGATACATGGCCCGGGGCCCATCATAATAATAATGAGGATAGGAAGCCAAGGTGTGCAGGCTGCTAAACAATCTATATAAGATGTCTCAGATTGATGAACTGAGGCAATGGAGGCATAGCGCGTTCGAGTCGCACCTGTACTCCACAGCAGAGCTTCTGGGTGACAAAATTCTTGCCATGACCGGCCATCCTGATGACGCGTACCGGCTGGCCGAGGCGTACTACGCCATGGGCGAGTTTCTCCGGGGCGCCAAGCTGATCCTCAACAACTCATTCGAAACGGAGTCGCCCAGGTGTAGATATATTGCTGCTCTGTGTTTCATGAGGGCCCAGGAGCTTGATGCGGCGCTCGATATGCTGCTCAAAGACCCGCTCTCCGTGCCGGGATCGAGCGGCTCAGCGAACTCGGCTGGCTCGGCTGGGCTTAGCAACAGCGCTGCTGCACATCCCACTGGCGCGGGCGCCAGTGGAGAATCGTCGCGTGCCCCTCCGCACAATCAGTACCCCTCCGGTGCGGTTCCCTCACCGCCGGTATTTTCCACGGGCGGCAGCGCAAATGCGGGGGGCCATGGCGTGAGAGTGGTGAGCACCAGCAGCCTCAAAACCGGCGCGGGGATGCGCACGGTCAGCGGCAGCAGCCGAGTAAGCATGATTCTGCCCGATTTCGAGGGCGACGAGGCGAGTAACTCGAGCATTGCCGCTGTTGCATCTACGAATGATCAAATTAATGGCATATCCGCGTATGCCCTGCTCCAGTTCATGCTTGGCGAGGTGTACACTTTGCAGAGCAAGTTTACCCTTGCTAAGGATGCGTACATAGCGGCTCTCAAGCTGGACGCGCGCTGCTACGAAGCATTTGAGCGGCTTACCAAAAGGCACGCGTTGACGCCATCCGAAGAGCAGGCGCTGCTGCGCTCGCTTGTGTTCAGCAACGGTGGCAGCGAGTTCGCGCGCAGCATCTACGCCTTGAGGCTCTCGACGTCCCTAAACCAGCAGGACCTGGAAGAGGCGGTTGACACGCTGGTGGAGACGTACCAAATCAGCCCAGATAATGTAGACGTAATTGCGGCGCGTGCCGATGCTGCGTACAACCGCTCGCAGTTCGAGAAGGCGCGGGAGCTGTACGAACTCATTCTGAGGCGGGACCCACACATGCTGCGCATCTACGCGAATTACGTGTCGACTCTGCACGAACTCGGGGAGCATAACTTGCTGTACAAACTGGTCCACGAGCTTGCCACCGATGCCCCCGATGAAGCGATTTCTTTCTACGCCATCGGCATCTACTACGTGGGCATAAAAAACATCGCCGAAGCGCGACGGCACTTCTCCAAGGCCAGCATTGCCGATCCAAGTTTCGCTCCATCCTGGCTCGCGTTCGCGAATACTTTCGCAATGGAGGCCGAGCACGAGCAGGCTATCACGGCCTACGGCACTGCTGCTCGACTGTTTCCTCGATTCTACCTCCCGTACGCGTGCATGGGCATGCAGCACTTCCAGCTGTCCAACCTGAACCTAGCGGAGAAGTACTTGCTGACTGCGGCAGACCTGTTTGATGGAGACCCTATGATTCTGAACGAGCTCGGTGTGGTCAACTACCACCAGAACGATTTGCCCCGGGCGCATGCCGCCCTTGAAGCGGCGCTGCAACAAGCGGAGAAGTATGAACTGGAGTCGCGCATCGTGGTCAGCATCAAGGGTAATTTGGGCTTCGTGTACCGCCGAATGGACCGCCTCAATCAAGCTCTCACATGTTTTGAGGACGTTTGCCGGCACTCAGCGCTGGACGCCAATATTCTGACAGCGATGGGCCTATGCTACTTGCAACAAGGCGAATTCGATAAAGCGATGCAGTTTCTAACCCGCGCCCTCTCCATTTCACGCGATGATCCAATCGCCAACGACTTGATCAAAAGAGCAGTGTTTGAAGCGACTTCAGCGGTAGACGTAGATGCATTTCTCACTTCATTGGTTCCTCGAGCCACCGCTAGACGCCCCTTCGTAATTGACTTCTCTCAAGAGCTCTCTTAGGTGCCGTAATAATATATATAAATTATTGAATTTTTAACGACCGAGCTAGTCCAGCAGCCCGTCCAGGATACCATCCAAGTCGAACTCCTTCGCCCAGCCCTGCACAACTTCGACCTTGGACGCCTGGACCGGCGGGTCCTCCGGCGCCGGGGCCCAGCCTGCCAGCCTGCCGCTGGTCCAGTCGCTAACAACCGCAGTCGCAGCGCTGCGAAGATCAGGAACACCGCCCTTCCCGAGCCGGCCCAGCTTGCGGCTTACATGCACAAGAATTTGGGTGAGATACTCCTCAAACTCGTAGTCCGAAACAGGAGGGAGGTCGTAATGCTTAGCAAACAGCGCGAACTGCTCGTCGTTCTTGCGCAGCCGCTTAACCAGTTTAGTCGCCGCCGGGCGGCAGTCGTCAATGTAGCGCGGTGGCATCGCATTGAGCAAAATAAGTCGCGCATGCTCGTCAACGGGGTTGGCCGCCTTACGCTTCTGATCGACCGAGGGGAACACGATTCCGGGGCTGTCCAGCACCTCAAGCTTGCCATCAACACGCACGCGGCGGACCTCGGTAGTCACGCCAGCCTGGGCACCGACCGGGCACGATTTCGTCGAGTTTGTGCCGTGGCGACTCAACAAAGCATTAATTACCGACGACTTCCCGACGTTTGGGAAACCAATGACTCCGGCCGTGACGGTGCGGCGGAGATCTGCGGCACCGGCGTACTTTTTCAGCGCCTCCAGCAGCTTGGTAGCAGTGCTGACGCGGCTCAGTCCTTTAGGGTGTTCGAATACATGGGCATTTGCGCCCGCGGGCGATGCACTAATCGGCACAGTGGGGAACGACCGCGACAGATACTTGATCCATTTCGTCAAAACCTCGGTGGGCACAAGGTCAATCTTGTTGAGGGCCAGAATGAGCCGCTTTCGTGGGTTGGCGAGGATCGCCTCTTCGACTTGTTTTGAGCGGGTTCCCAGCGGGTTACGAGCGTCCAGAACGTATACAATAACATCGCATACCTCGAGAACTTGCTTGAAATGCTTGTCAAATGCCTTGCGCGACGTGTCCTGGCGCATCTCCTCAAACACGGCTTCCAAAGCCTCTTCCTCAGCGCCGACCTCGCTTCCATCCGAGTCATCCTCATCCATATCCACGTCACCTTCCAGATCACCCTCGAAGTCTGCCGCCGCTTGCTGTACCGAGTTCATCAGCGCACCCAACCGGTTCTGCGACTCCTGCACTTGGTGCTGCTGGTCCAGGGCATCCAGGTCCTGCTGCGTGGCTCCGCGGGCGATTGCCCGCTGTCGAAGCTCTTCACGTCTCAGTTCGCGGGCCTCGATTTCCTGCTGTTTCCTCAGTTCGATCTCCTCGAGCAACTGGCCCTTGTAGGGGAACGAATTCGGAATGCCGGGGTCCTTCGGCTGCCGGCTCTTCCAGGTGGGATCCTTCTTAGCAAGCTTGCGCTGCTTTTTATTGTGGGCAGAAATTTTCTTCTGGATGCCCTTTTGCAGCCGTGTGCTTTTCCGCTTCGATTGAGGCTTTCCAACCTTCATTGTTTAAACGGAGAAACTTGCCCAGCGTTTGAAGAAACTGAGATTCTGCGCGCGTTCAAAAAAAAATGATGTAAGCGGGAAATGGCAGAGCGGGTTGGGGACCTAGGGTCGGGGTTGTGTGGAAGATTGCAAATTGAATTGGCAAGGCGTCATCATCATCTGGGCTGCTGCTGGGTGGGGTGGAGCGAGACCGCGCGTAAACCCTTTCGAGGATTGCTTGGCACGGAGCAGACTACACAAACTCTTGTACAATTCATGGACTGCATGAGATTGCATGGGTTTCCTTCATGTTAACAAGCGTCGCAGAAAAGATGGCTACGGGGTGGTAAGAAAGGGATCGCGCACGAGCCCGTCTCCAACGCCGTCGCCGCGGAGCGGCACGCCGGTGCCATGTGGCGCCACGGGTGAGACGCTGTCGGGCCTTGAGCTGCTCTCCAGGGAAGTTCTGGAGCAGATTTTCGTTTACAGCAGCAATCTCAACCTGGCCTTTGCGTCGCGGACTCTTGCCATGAAACTCTCACCAACGCCGTGGCTGAGAGCCCGGCTGATCGAAGAGCATATCGATCCCGAAACCGGTGCGCTGGACACGGTGGTGGTGCACTGGCCATTTGTGACCCGCAGCTTGCTGGACAAGCTTGCGATCAAACGGTTCCATAGCGACCACCCGCAGACTTACGTGCCGTATGCGCTAGAAAGCCGGCCGACCAAGGCCAACATCGATCTTATGGCGTATATGGTTGAACACGGCTGCTTTGTTGAGGACAGCTATAAGATGTACATTGCGTTTATGGAGCTCGCGCAGTGGCGCGCGGTGGAGGCAATGGCCATGGTCAATCAACAGCCGTGCGACGTCGACGCGCCGATTATGGCCTTGCAGGCGAACCAGTCGGCAGAGCTGGTGATCACGCTGCTGCGGTTGGCCCGAGGAATTGACAGCGACAAAACGGCGTTGTACCGCCTGCAGCAAATCGCAGTCAAGACGGGATCGGCCGAGGTGTGCGCCTACATAGGCAGCCATTGAGGCCTGCAAGCGACGCCACTAGCGGCGCGCGTGGCGCTGGCAAATTAATACATTAAGACGAGACAGATTAGACCCGCATCTACATCAGCATTCAGTAGGTCTGCTTATGGTACTCAGCGAACCACGGGTGCCTCAGCGCATCACGCGCGGAGATCCGGCTATCCGGGCGCACCTGCAGCAACAGGCGCAGCAGGTCCAGCCCGGCCTGGTCGAGCTGCGGCACAATCGCGCTCAGATCCTGCGGCGGATATATCGGGAAGTTGGGGTTGTAATTAGGCAACTGCACAATGGCGGGCCATGATCGCTCGGTGGGGGTACCTGTGTACTTGAAAATGCGTTTGAGCTGGTCCTCATTGGAGGTTCCGGGGAACAGAGGCTGGCCCGTGAGCATCTCCGCCATGATGCACCCGGCCGACCACAGGTCGATGCTGGTGCTGTAAGTACGCGAACCCAGCAGCACATCCGGCGCACGGTACCACAGGGTCACCACCTCGTTGCTGTACGTGTTGACCGGAATGCCGAACGCCCGCGCAAGGCCAAAGTCGGCGAGCTTGAGCACGCCCTTTTGGTTGATCAGAAGATTCTGCGGCTTGAGGTCGCGGTGCAGCACCCTGTTGTCGTGGCAGAACACAACGCCCTTGAGAAGCTGGTACATGAACGCCTTGGCCTGCTGGAGCTCCAGCGCGCCCTTTGCGCCATGCTGGTCCATGTACTTCTTCAGGTCTTTGTCCATAAACTCGAACACGAGGTTCAGCTTGTTTTCCGTGTGTATGACATCGTACAGCGTGACGATATTTTCATGCCGGAGCTCCTTCATCAGCGAAATCTCTCGAATCGCCGTGGACGGGGTGCCCTCTTCGCTGTCGAGGTTAATCTCCTTCAGGGCAACGATCTGACCGGTCTCAGCATTGCGGCCCTTGTACACTGTTGCATACGTTCCCTCACCCAACTTCTCCAGTTGCTGGAACTGCGAAGAGCTCATTGTGTAAAGGTTCCACAGCTGCTCCGGCTCTAGGCTCGTTAGCCTGTATTTGGATCGCGATGATACCATGTGCTCGCTTGGCGAGCACGTGATTGCCTTCTCTATCGCCGCTTCCACCGTACAACAACAAGTCAGGGAAGCTATTGAAACCATCTGGAGCGCCGGCCATAAACGATGAAGGTTCTGAAGTATGTACATAAGACATCGCCTTTTTTAATTTAAGTTTCGTATCATGATTTTTTGCGGAGTGGCCCAAATGATTTCCTCAACTATGACTGTTATTTAGGTGATGTACTGGGGTGAGTGCGCACATGGTGGTTATTGAATCAGGTCATTAAGTTGAGCCTATATGTACCGATATATAGCATCTTAAACAAACAAAGCTACGAGGTTTATAAGTTAGTTCCCTTTTCGTGCCCGCTTGAATTTGCGTTTACGCGCGATCATCGAATTACCCTTCTTCACCTCCTTGGTTTCTTGCTCGGGCTCAGGCTCGGGCTCGCGTTCAGCTTCCTCAAGTTCGGCTGCTTTCCGCTTGTTGCTCTTCTCTTTGGCACGGAACTGGCGCTCGCGTTGGCGCTTAACAACCTGAGCATTCTCGATGGCAAACTCTACAACGAGATGGCGCTTGCCTTCAAGTTTGGAGTCATCCTCGCCAGCATCGATTTCGTCTTGCGTAACAGCGTGAGCATTAAGCCATCGCAACGCCATCAGCGCAGCCTTGTGATTGCGCATCTCCAGGAATCCGTATCCACGGCTGCGGCCGGCTTCACCGCTTCCCTTCAGCTCTTGAATAATTTTCGCCTGTCTGACAACACCGTGCTTCTTCGAGTTCGCAGTCTCGCCTCCTATGCTGTCCTGATACTGAACGCTGCGGATCACCTCTTCTTTGGACAGAGGGTGACGACGACCCTCTTTTACTTCGGTCGCAAACTGCACGACCGCTTTCCGAGCGAGAGCCTTCAAGGCCTTCTCATTCATGACGCGCGGCAAATTACGGATGGCAAGCCGGGTCATGCTAAGATGTAGTGACGGGTTCTTCTGCAGCTGCTGCTTGCGCAGCTTAAAGCTTTTCTCCCTGATTTCTAAGTCGGCCTTGGGGAGCATCTCTGCCAGCTTAGATGTGGATGAAATACGGCCTTCGTTCAGCAAAAACATGCGCCGCTTATCCTTTTGCTTCGGCGTCTTTCCCATAGCCTCCAAGCGCTCACCAGAACGCTTGTCAGCCAACCGCTCGGCAGTATCGCGACGAACAGCAGCACTGACACTGAGAACGCGGCCTTCGTACACGTACCGCGGATCAACATCATCAGGAACAAGGAGGCTCGAGCCTACAGCTTCCGGGGCCGCCTCAAGACATTTGCGGCTGTCCTCGCGCTTCTTGAATGCAACGAATGCAGTACCCTTAGGATAGTTCTTGACCTTGTCGAACACCGGGAGGGCATAGGCAACAGGCCCAAACTGCTCGAAATGCTCCGCAAGACTCTCTTGGGTGGCGTCGTACGGGACGTTGCGGACAAACACAGTGTAGGACTGATCTAACGGCCTGTGGTTGAGCTGCAGCTTCGGGCCACTCTGCTCGCTGTCGGACTCATCTTCTGCATCGCTTGCATTGCTATTGGCGTCACCATCCTCTAAATCGTCAGAGCTTGCGCCCTCGTTCTGATCGTCTTTCTCATCGTCGTTTTCACTCTCACTCTCGCTCTCGCTTTCACTTTCACTATCGTCGCTCAGTTGGCCTGAGCCACGGTTCACCCACTTGTCCTTCGAAACAGCAAGAGCAACAGTAACCGCACGATCGTGGATCTTGAGGCCTTCGCTTTCCTCGACCGCGCGCTTCGCGTGCCGCTTGCGCTTCATGATCACGAACGCAAACCCAGACATGCGGTTGTTTTGTCCTCGAGGAATGTACGCGTCCATAACTTTGCCGAACTTCGAAAATATTTTGACAAGCTCACGAGGATCTCGGAGGGACCAAGGGCAGTTCCTGACAATGATGCGTGGCCGGCGCTTTTCACGGTCCAATTCCGTCGAGGCATCTAAGGGAAGTGGCTCCTTGCCGCCTTGCCGAGTGCGCGGTTTAGCGATATCGATATGCAGCTTGCGGCCATTAGCTATGGGCTTCCGCGATCCCTCAATGCGACCTAGTTCTGCATCTTCGGGACTATTGAAACTCACGAATCCAAAGCCTTTAGGTTCGCCCGTTTCCTTGTCCTTGACAATAACCGAGTGTTTCACCGGAGCAAAGTCGGAGAAAAAGGCAGCGAGCTGCTCATCCGTGACATCAGAGGGAATTGAGCGGACAAACAGCCCAGAGCGAGATAGAATTTCTTCCTCGTCCGCCATCTTTCGCACTGTGGAACGTTTGAAGCGTGTGCGGTTCGAGTTTTCTCATAAAAGAATTACATAAGGCATGATGGGTGAAAAAAAATCGGGGTACGGGGTTGATGCCACACTTCACGTTAAATAAACATTGGCACATTCAGTGCGGTTTTAATCGCCTTCACCTTGAACAAGCGCTACGAGGGCCTGATCCCGGGTTCTGGTAGCCAAGTCGCGAGCCTTGTTGGTCTCCTTACATTTGAGCAGCAATTTCACTTTCTCTTCATTCGACGCGTCGGAAATAAGCTCGACGTACTTGGCAGCTGCTTCCAGGTTTCCAGCCTCAAAAGCAGCATCAAAGAATGGCCTGAATCCAATGGGCGGTCGTTGCTTATGACTGAGATCCCAAAGGCCGCTCCAGTCGCGTCGCTCGCGAAGTACACCTACTCGTAGCCACCAGAATTGGCGGTCGCTGAGGCCCAATTTCGACCGCATCTGCTCAGCAGTCTTCTCCTGCGGTATTTTAAGAAGCGCGACGATGGTTTCCGCGGCTGAAAGCCCAATAAATGATGTTCCACTGAATGCGGCTTCCAATCCCTTCTGCTTCTCGAGCAGGTTGGCCCAACTAGACGTCACGCGACTCTCATTGTAGAACTTCTTGCTCGTGTTAGTGTACTTCCGCTCCAAAGCATGGAGGCCTTGAAGTTGGTGGGTGTAGTCCGTTTCCTCGACGACTTCATTGAATTCAATATGAAGGCTCTCTGCTCGTTTGTCGACTTGTGTCAAAAACTGATGCAACGAGTCTTTGGTATGAGGGGGAAGCTCTAGAAGCCGGGAATACCTCTCCACCACTGGCGCGTTCCACCCGACATTGCTCATTAGTTGTGATAAGGTCAAATGTTCTGAAATCACTAGAAGCACGTAGTCCACAAGGTATGGATTTCCCGACTTCATGGCTTGCTCGAGGGCCTGCTGGACCATTTCCATCTCTATCATGATGAGGACGCGATCGGTTGCGACAGGCTCCTTTTCAAGCAAGCTCAAGGCGAGCTTCTGGCGTCCTTGCTCAAGGGCGCGGCGCGCCATTTTGGAGTGCGAGTATGCATTAAGTTTCGAGAGCTTCTGGTTCAAGCCGGAAAGAAGCTCGTCATCGCTCGCCTCAGAGTGTGATTGTATATACCAGCAACTCCACTCGATGTATACGGGCTCTACTGGAATATTTTCCAACTTGGCGATGGCCACAGCGGTCGGCCAGAGCTGCCTCAGCTCAAGCCTGCGAATCAGGGGGGCAAAGCCCAAGCTAGAAAGCTGGAGGTTGGTGATAAAAAGAGGGTGCTGCGAAATGTCACGTAAGGAGTTGCCGATGCGAAGCTTGGTAAGGGCCTCCAAGTAGCGGGTGCTATCGTAAACTTCAAGCACCGACTTTCCAAACGCGGCGGCCCTCATCAAACGCCGCTGGAGTTTCGCATCAACCTCTTCCAGCGCAGCAGAGATGCATACATCGACGGCCCGAGCCAATGCCACTGAATCCAGAAGTTTCACAGTCTGCTCAGCGCGGGGCGAGCCGACATCAAGGTAATCGATACAGCTGAGCAGAATAGCTGATGGAGCGGTTGAACCAAGCTTGAAGGTGTCTGCTGTTGATTTTGAAACGGGGAGTAAAAGCGTGTGGGACTTGCTTCCGAGCGCGCGAAGGCCATCTATTTCGGCAATGAACAGAGCCTCGTCGTCATCGAAGTAGATCGTGCCAGAGTCTGCAGTTTCGTTCAAAACTAGGACCTCAATCTCGCCGGGCCCTGTTTCCAGGCCCAAGCTGTTATTGCCAACCCAGTGCACGCTTGTATGGGCCTTAGCTAGACCCTCGAAGATTTGCGCGTGGAAGTCGGTGCCGAACACTTTGATGTCTTGACCGTTGGAAAATGCAATAAATCGGCAATCAGTGGAGATGGCCATGCTTCCGACCATGCTTCCGACCGGCACGTTCCTTGCTGCAACCTTGCGCGAATTCTGTGAGAGCTCGAAATCGTAGACGTGGACTTCGCCTTGAGCTGTTACCGCAACGATTTGTTCTGATTGGCCATATAGCTCGTTAGCGGGAAGAACTGACCATAGCTCGTAGGACTCAGAGGCTTCCAATGACACCGTGCGCATTTTGGGCTCTGCCGAGGCGTAGTTGGACACGAAAACCATCGAAAGTCCATCTTCCATATCCAGCTGTACAACATACCCATCACCATTGAGTTCAGCCTTCAATGGAGATCCTGGAAGATGAATTTGTACAAAATTCTGACCAAAATCAGTGTAATGACGGCAGAGACCCGATCCCGAAACAACGATTATAGTCTCATTTAGTGGGAGAAGAACGTCCACAACACTGCCAAAATCGAGGGGGACATGCCCTATGACAGTGCCTTGCGCATTGTAAAGGTTCATACGGGGCCTTTGTCGCGCTATTGCGGCGCCAGGCTCCTGCCTGATGATAATATCCTCACGGTCCCAAACAGCAATAACACCACCATGGGGGGCGCCGCGGATATGTTTGTGAGCTACTTCTATATCCCATTGGAGCGCTGGGCCCTCTGATAAGCGGAAAAACCGCTCGCCAACACGCTCCCACGCCAGCGTTGGATTCATGCTTGTGGTCCCCCAGCTTGTCGCATGGCTGATGTAGACTTGGTCCAACACACCGCACGTGACCCTCATTTACAAGCCGCGACTCAGGGCTCTCTGGCCCCGCGAAGCGTCTATGCTCTCGAGTTCGAGAAGAGAGGAGCCATTCAACAATCTAATTTACCACTTGATCATAAGTACTGGGCCTAGGTTGGCCGGACGACCTCACGCTAGGCATAATCAGGAACATCACCATAATAGGCATTAGCTGACCTATATTTTTGAGCTTTGAGCAGGAAAAAGCTTCAATTGAAGCTGAATTCATTAAGTATTTAGCAGCAATGTTTGGTTTCAAGTATGCATGGCAGTAAAGTCCTTCCATCCATTCCGCAGACAATGGCCGAGTAGTTCGAGTAGAAAAGGTAGTACAGAACAAGTTAGTCAATTATGGCTAAGAATATGGAGAGTGAAAGTGCGCTCTCATTGGTGAAATCGCGGGGAAGTCGAGCTAAATCCTCAAGGAAACTAGCTATAATGTCTTTTAGTCTTCGCTCCATTGTCTCCAGATTCCGCCGACAAATTAGTAATGCAGATTTAAGGCATGCATGACGGCTATATTATACGATTAAGCCCGCAAACTGGTTGAGAGTAAGTCTCTTTAGGCCCTGCTCGAGGCAAATACTAGGAAGGCATGGTAGCAGTTCGTTTTGCTCATAAGGTTGCTTGGTAGTGCGAGGGAGTGTGCTGTGGATCGTGACGTCCAAAAAATACGTGCGGTGGCCTAATTCGGAAAACCCTTACCCTACGATAGCGAGATGCAGGCCCAGCGGTCTATTTAACTACCCCTGACGCTTAGGTGAAGGCTCCCGGCAATGACAAAATTGACAGATAGTTTTGGGCTGTTCCTGTCGTCTGTCCCTCATGAGGCTCTCGCTGAAGAGAAGCGTTTGTTTTCAATTCGAGGGAGTGGCACCCGAGAGCCGCGAAGCTGTTTTGGGTTTATGGCCAATAGAGCGGTGGAATGGCTGGTAGCCCGAGAAAAGATCGACACTGCAAGTGCTTTGCAGCGTCTTCAAACCTTTTTGAACGCCCACCTCCTTCATTTCCCTGACAATCGCATGAATGACACCATAAAGAACGAAGCTGTGGAGATGCAGCCCACTGCTAAGGGGCTTGCCGTACTCGAGCAGTGGTTTCGCGCCAACGGCACCACCTTGAATGAAACCCAGCAAAGTGCTGTGCGGACCATGTTGGCGTCTCCTTATAATACAATGGAGCTTCTTTGTCTGGAGCGCACGCTAATGTCGGAGAAACTACAGACCACAACAGGGCTCGCCATGTGGGTGTGGCATCGAATGCTTGGCGAGCATCCTAACGTGTTCGACGGTCGCAACGACAAAGAGTACAAGATGACCGAGCGTAAGGACTTGAGGTCTGTCTTCAATCCGAACACTGTTAACATTGGCAGCCTGGATACCGAGGAAGAAGCTGCCAAGGTGATACCCACTCCTTACTGGAACTCTGCAATATATCATCCTAGCACTAGCAGTTTGATGCAGTACTGGGATTCGCGAGGGATGAAAGTCTTCAAGACCCTTAGCTTTCAGCGGCCTTTGAAGTCAAAGTTCGCCAGTGCTGTCCAGTACAAGGCACCAATGTGCTTCTCAGGCAAAGCAATGTGGCAATGGATTATGGATTGCACCACGGTTGAGAGCTCTGCCGAAGCCATGAGCATTGTAAGACTATTTTTCGATCAGTACCTGATCGAGCCCATTACCGACAGGCTCCTAAGCTTTGCTACATGTGAAGATGATCTGCCCTCCCTTATTTCCCGCAGCACATTCTATAAGTTCACCAAGCGCGGAATGCGCCTCTGTGCTTGGGAAGGTGCACTAGAGCTCGGTTCAATGGAATTTAGTGAGAAAGATCGCGACGAAACGAATGCCGTCCGTTGGATGATGCTTGGAGGGCCTAGCGAAGCAGATTTGGCCAACGCCAGTAGCTGGGCCTGGATGTTCATCGAGAAGCCAGAAGGGTACGATCTGGATGATGTTTTCCGTCACTTGGTGACGATGAGTGTCATCAACAGCGAGCCAGGATTGAAGATCCCATTTCGTCAGAGACTGGTAGAGTGGCACTGCGACGAGAATCTGAGGTTCAACGACGACGCGCGTAGAACCCTGCTACTGGTCAAGGCATTCAAGTCCTCTGAGGGAACCATCACGCGCCGCACCAGGCTTTTGGAGTCCGTTGAAAAGGCAACTGCCGAGCTGTGCAGGCTCTACTTTGCTACTGGAGCTCCTTTTGAGCTCAATGTGAGCCAGACTCTCCGAGAAGAGTTTATGGCCGCCTTTCACGGTATGCAAGGACCTGACGTTATAGACCAGCTTAAGCCACAACTGGAAACTATCCAAGCTGAATGCGTAGCGTTCTTAGACCAGCAGGTCACGCAGTTTGTTTCAGACGACGAGGTACGCAGTTTACCGTTCAATTCGTATATTGTTGGATGCTACAAAAAGTATGGCCCAGAAACAGTGCAGCGCCTTGAAGCGTTAAAGAACCGACAGATCTAACGCCCGCACTGTTCCAATTGTTCCAATTGTTTGTAAATTAAATGCTTTAACTATAGATTTATAAGTTATCGTGCTCCATCCTAACAAGGCATATAGTGCTAGCACTCACTACTTCATGCTAAATAAATGATATGTCGTATTCTTAGAATAAATAGTTTTCCCTGAAGGTATAAGCCTGCGACACGTTCCCGCCGGTGACGATGCGTCCGCTGAAGGACGTCTCTCGCTCGACGGAGAATGTAGCTCTGGAGGAAGAATGAATTACAGCCTCGTCTTTGTTGGGTGGTGCGCGAGCAATGGCCCCGTTGGAAGCGCTCAGGGCAGACTCTGTCCGTGCTTGTTCTGCACCTCCGTTCGTCGCTGCTCCTGCAGGGCTCGCAGGCGCAAACAGATCGGCAACTTCCTCATCCTCGCTTGCGGGCGCAACTTGAGAGGGCTGCGTGGAAATTGTGGGTGTCGGCGTCAAGCTTGCTCCGTTTGGATGCGCAGGCGTACGATCGCGGCTCGGGGCTGCGGACTCCGCCTCAGACCCCGCTGCATTCAATCGCTCAGGGACTGCTAAATCTGCCACAACAGTCTGTTCGGCTTGCGACTGGTTCAAAACAGAGCCCGCCGGTGGTTGTTGCTCGACCGCAAAAGCAGGGGCAGCGGTATACACCGACTGTCGGCACGTCGGGCACTTATCGGATCGAGCCATCCAGGATTTGAGGCAGCTTGCATGCATGACGTGGCCGCAGTGCAATCGCTTGGCAGCCTTTTTGTTGTGTGCCTGGTGCTCAATGGACATCTCGTCTCTGCAGATGACGCAGGTGCTGTCGCGCTCGAGGTCGGCAACCCCGGCCGTCGTGGAGTACTGATCGACATCCGACTTGTTTGAAAGCAACCGCCGGAGCTCCTTAGAGTCGTTGAACAAGTTGACGAGTCGCATGCCAAAGGTGAGCGTATCGCTCGTGTTTAGATTGAACACGTAGAGAATCATACAGTGGGCAGCGATCCCCAAAGTACAGCTCGCGAGCGCGACGCAAGTTTGAAGCAGCAGCTTCTGGTCCCACTCGTCCTCGTCCTCGTGCCGGGCCAGATACACCATTTCCAGGATGTTGATAAAGTAATGGCCAATAAATATCACGCTCATTTCCAGCAACTCCAGTAGGAACATTCCAAACAGGGATAGCACGTATTTGCCCTTCAAAAAGTCCGTGACAGCACGGTAGCATAGATAGACGTCGATGCCTCCAAGGATTGTACAGAGGATGCCAAGGCGTCCGACATTAAAGTAGGAGACCGGATCTGTCTCGTAGAATGCAACCTTCACGCGCTCGCTGCAGACCCAATGCAGCGCAATTAGCACAAAAATAGACAGCATGCAGACGCCAAGGTCGTACGCTGTGATGTGCTTGCGCAGGTCGCGAACGCTCCAGTACAAGATGCTATTGCACAGAAACATCCACCCCTTATTGTAGACGGTTTGGAGCTCATTGGCCCGCGCTCCTCCAAGAAATAGGTAGAGAACCATTTTCGTCCACAGGAGCGTGAGACAGCACGCGAGGTTGATGAGCGCGCACACCTTCACGACCGAGTCTGAGAGCCCAACCAGCGCGCTGAACAGATTGGGATAGACTAGCAAGGCGTCTCCCAGCATAAGGGAGCACACCACCGCCGACGCTGCGCAATATACGGAAAAGCGCATGTTCAAACGGCACGAGCTAGTCCGCACTTCGCTTGCTCAGAAGCTGGGGTCGGGACAGCCTGGCGGCTCGGGCCCGCTGCTTCGAGGGTTAACCACGTGACCTCACACGACACATTAGTAATCACACAAGCGATAATCGTCCGGGGAAGCGGTCGCGCAGCGGTGGTAGTAGGTTTGGTGGCTACACCGGTGAGTGGTTTAGCACTAGTTCAGCGCAATTGTGTTGATGTGCTCGTAAAGGGGCATGCACTGTTATATAACAGAAAGGATAGATAACGAGAGAAAGTAGAAAGATAAATAAAGTATAAATAAACGCCGCTAATGCATGCGTGGCTCGAAGGGCCATTCAATGGACCCGTTCCTAAACGCGGAACGGGTTTTCTTCCACCTTGTAAATAGTGGACATGACTGAATCGGCTACACTAGACTCGGGGTCGGTCTTGGTATCGTCGCTCGATTCCTCGGGGCGTAGAACAAAGAGCTCAAGAACGAGCGTCAGGATAATGAACGTGAATGACACCCACACCATCGCGCCAGCGCGGGTTCCACTCTTGACCGAGCCGGGCATCAGGCGAGTCGCGGCATGCACGGCTACTTGCTGCCAAACAGCCGTCACAAGACAGAAGATGAAGAGAACGAAGAGATAGATGATGTAGGCCTCAGTGAACCGCTGGAAAAACATGCGCAAGATAGACTGAACCACCCCAAGGCAAGAAAGTGCCAGCGTGACACTAATGAAATAAGGCCTGCTGATATGCTTAGCAAACGTGTATGCTGCACCGCCCGTATTTTCGAAGCTGCTGAGGCTTCCGCACGCCAGCGTCCCATTCGAGGCGGCCTTCGAGCAGATCTTGAAGTAACCGGTACGTGTGATGGTGGAGTTGCTGGCACTTATGGCCTCCACAAGGTACACGTCGGACAGGGCCGCGGTGGAGCTGTGGCAGGAGAGAGCGAGGCAGAGGAGCAGAATGCAGGCGATGAACATGAAGACAGAGACAAAGAGACGCGCCAGGGGTCCCTTTATCTTGTTGGGCCAGAGGAGCTTCAGAAAGAGGGGAATCATAGTGGGCAGAGGTGGAGAATGGTAGAGTGTGGAAGAGTGGTGGTGGAGAAGGAAAGAGGAGTGAGAGTGGGTGGGACGCCAAAGAGGTTAGCAGAAGAGGCGTTGGCCACCAGAATCGCGAAGAGGAATGGGGGCTGGAAAGGGGGAAAGTACCGCTTTAAATAGTTTCGGCGGTTCATACTTGCTCCCAATTCGGAACGACCCTGAATATGCTCCGTACCCTATTCGCGTCAGATTGGCGGTTCGCGCACTCCGGGCGGTTCAACCGCGGCGGACCGGCCCCGAGCCACGCGTCAAAAAATGTATTGAGCTGGAAACGCCATTTATCATGCTGTATAATATTGGCTTAGGCTAATAAATGACGAGCGAACTGTTCAGCAGACTACATATACATCTCGATATCATTTTAAATCGTACCTAGAGCGGGCGCGGGTAGCCAAGAATATACAGGGCATCGGCAAGACTCGGGGAGTTCAATTGCGACGGCGCTCTCTCCTGGACTAAAGGCTTTGCGTGCCATGCAATTCCATAGCCGGCCTTCGCCATCATTGGGAGGTCGTTCGATCCATCGCCCACAGCTAAAACATCACTGAGAGGAATCCCTTCCTTGGTGGCAATATCTTCAAGGATCTGCGCCTTCATTTGACCGTCAACAATGCGTCCCTCCGTCGCTCCAAGCAGTGCTTTCCCATCATCAGTGAGATTATTCGCGAACGCATAGTCAAGCCCAAGCTCACGCTTGATCCAGTCGACAATGGGTTGGAAGCCTCCAGAGAGCACTGCTAGCTTCACTCCGTGGGCCTTCAGCACGCTACAAAGCTCTCTGACACCTGGTGTGAGCCGGATCTGCGTGGTGAGCTTTTCATAGATGGTTACGGGAACTCCACGCAGCAGAGCAACACGTTCTGCAAGTGATTGCGAGAAATCCAGCTCCCCACGCATCGCTGCCTCTGTAATAGCGGCAACTTGAGGCTCGACGCCAGCTTCGGCCGCGATCATATCGATACACTCATTTTGAATAAGAGTCGAGTCCATGTCAAACACGACAAGACGTTTCTGTCGATGATCCGTCGTTTGCACAGCAATATCAACCCCGTGTGTCTTCGACAGAGACTTTGCTCCGTTGATAAGAGCTGCGACGTCAGAAACTTCGATGAACAAGTCAGTGGCGTATGCGGAGAGCTCCTTTCGATCCCTCACGCTCGCACTAAGCGATACCAGCAACTTGAGAAGCTCCGAGAGAGCATCCCTGGTGGACTCCGGCCGGCGGATCACCGTGCACACATACGATTCTGCCATGACTCGAGGCCTCACGGTTAGGGTTCGTTAAGGCTCTAAGAGAGACCATTACGTGACATATACACATCGGCTCCCGTATAAGCGTCTTATGGTTCTGTAACCAGCGCTCAACTCGATGGCCATCATGCCAGCATGCAGAGGGGGAGATGAAGGGATAGAAGGCGGAGGCAAATATACGAGGAGAGCGCCTGGCTACGATGTAAGACTTCCTATCTAATATAACTATCTGAATAAAGCTGACCGAATCTAACTATATATTTCAAGACCGTACAAAGCAGCGCAATACGGATCGTTTGCGCCGGCTGCGACGATCGTGCTCATACCGATGCTGTAAAGATGCTCATCATAAGCGTCAACGACATTCCATCCAGGTGAGTCAGTTCTCGCAAACTCACCCCACGCGTGTCTCGTAGCTAGCCCGACCGCGGCAGTGGGATCAACGTTTCCAAATATGGCGTTCAGGTCATCCTCGTGGCACACCTCGTTCGGGTCGGAGCAGAGAGGTGATCCCTGGTTTGCCGAGTACCGCACACCTTTGTCGAATCGGAAGAGATACACTGGATTTCCGGCCTGTCTCAAGTATTTCGCGTTCAGCGCTGTGGGGCATTCGAACTCCAGCTTAGTTGCGAAGATGCTCAGCTGCGTCACTTCAGCTATCTGATCTGTAGCGTTGCTGCTGCTGGGGGGAAACAGCGTGGGGTTCGACAGCAGTTCGGCAATCAGAGCGGAGTTGTTGCCTAGAGCCTGGGTTAGCACTGCAATCTCAGCGTATGGATATGGTGGCAGCTGATTAACCGAGGCGAGCTCGGCTAACGGCGCTAAAGCAGCAGCGGACTCATTCTTCACAGTGCCCACTAGGAAAGGACGCCCGGGAATTTTTCCGCTTTGAGCGAGATCACTAAAGTCTCCAGCTACGATCTTACCATCAACCCAAGGATTGAAGAACGTTGTGTGATTCGGGAAGAGCTGGCCGATCTGCGGGAGGCGCTGCTCGCCCTGGAGAAGTTCAGCAATGGATTTGTCGCGAAGGCATTTGGTAGAACTGCAGTTACTAGCCTCAAGCACATAGTTAGACATAACATGCGCTTCGCCGACACTGAGCTCATTACCGAGTTGAGGATCCGAGTCCATGATAACGCGCGAGTAGAGACTAACTAAAGAGGGCGAGGTGCTAAGGGCTCGGATCAAAGTCGCGCCGGAACTCTCACCAAAGAGCGTCACGACTGTCTTGTCTCCACCAAAAGCAGCGATGTTCTCCTGAACCCATTGAAGCGCCGTAACAACATCGCTTGCAGCCTGAGAGGGGCTCGTGCCATCATCCTGATCGAGATAGAACCCAAGAGTTCCGAGGCGGTAATTCAAAGTAACAACGATCACATCCTGTTCGTGAGCAAGTGTGAATCCGTCGAACGTAGGGTCTGCCGAGCCACCCTCTTCAAAGCTACCTCCATGAACCCAGACCATTACCGGCAGTGAGGAACTGTTGGTATCCGGGACATACACGTTGAGATACAAGCAATCCTCGGAGATGTCAGTTTGTCCAACTTGCGGGCAGTATGGAGGCAATGAAACCGCAGAAACCAGTGCAGAAGAGGGTCCGTATAGAGACGAAGCGGCGAACCGGTCAGCCTTGCCGTACTTGATTCCAAGATATCCAGTGCCCGAAGGTGTAATGACTCCATTGAGCAAGCCACTGGTGGTATTGACCGGGGTACATGTACATATAGCCAGTGTAACGGTCAAGAAGACGAAGTAGAGCGAGGGGGTCATGGTACAAAGCGATGCAGGCCAGCAAGGACGTTGCTGGTCCTCCTTATAAGTGGATCTAGAAGGCTGTGGATGTTAGGGTCCCCTGCAGTGGAGCCGAGCCGTCGACGCGGGCAAATAGATTTTCCCGACGGGCGACAAAGCTAGAAGTCGCGGAGCTCAAAGACGATCCCCTCAAACCTTGTGCAGTGTTTTTCCGGCGCGTCTATCCCCACCGTTCGGCTTTCAAAAATCGGTGAAATCAGGCCCAGATTACCGTTTTGGGAACGGCGGCCCCTGGAGGGTTAAGCTAGAGGAGCTTTTTGTAAGCAATAACCGATCCGGGGTCCCATCGGGCCCCCGCTGAGGCGTTCCAGGGAGCAAGATTACAGACGGGGTGCATTATGTATAACTGTGGTCCGGCGAGATCTCATCCAGAGCGCGATCTATATACTGTTTTTGCTACGAATCGCCTCACCAGCGGTGAGGCTGGCTCGAAAGAGTGGTCAATCAAGAGAAGAGGCCCTGTAGTAACGCGTCTGGATTGCTGGTCATCTCTTCCTCGATTTCATGGAGAGGAGCATAACAGTCAAGGGTGTCCACTTTCTCCTTGTCGGTCCCGTAGACGAATATGTACCTGTTCTCAAAAATCTCTCCGTACTGGCATTCGGCCTCGGGCCATTCGTCTTCAGCTTCGACGAGCATTTCCTCAACATTATACTCCACATGCGAGAACTCTGGGTCGCCATGAGCACAGCGGCCCTCAATGACCTTCCAAAAGATGGGAACGTCGTTTAGCACGAAGTCCATGAGCTCGAAATTGCACTCCGGGGCAGGAAAGAAGTACCGAGTGCCGAGATAGCTGCCCAACGCAGCGACAATGACCGCAATGATAGGCCACATTGTTCGTATGCTGTGGCAGAAGAGGGTGAAAGGGGGGCGGTGTCAACAAACGCAGCGCCGTACGGCCGTCTAAGCGGAGTTTAGATAGCGGCTGCGGTGCTTAGGGGTATCAAGTGACACCTAGCCCTGACAATAACCTCCATGATACGGCTTCATCATGTGAAAAAAATGGCTCTGCAGCGTTTAAGCAGCAGACGCGTCTAGCGGGTTTGGTGGGACACATTCACCGTGCAAGGATAATGGACTCTGAGCTCATTGACCGGCTGCACCCGTGGCTCCTTGCGACGCTGGCGACCTCAGGGCTTGACCCGAAGGATATGACAGACTTCGTTGTGTCGCTTCTGTCTGTTCCCGGGTCGCTCGAGGAGGTGCGCCAGCGGATCGTTTCAGAACTCGGCGAATTCCTCGAGTCGAACACGGAGGGGTTTGTCAACGCGATGTTCGCGGAGATCGACCGACTACAGTCTGGCGTCACTGGCGCCCAGCAGCCCGGGCAGCAACCCGGGCAGTTTGGACAGCAAGCTGAACAACAACAGCAGCAGCCGCCACAACAACAACCCCAGGCGTCGCGAGAACAGCCGCTGCTGCCGCAAATGGCCGGCGGCCAAGAAGAGTTCCGCCGGAACTTCCGCGGCGATGCCACGCCGTTTCAAAGATCCCGATCTGCAGAAGTTCTCTCTCAAAACAACAACGATCCGCAGTTTCCGCCCTTCCCTCCGCCAGGCTTCCCACCACAGGGGATGCCGCCGCAGGGCTTCATGCCGCCGTTCCCGCCGATGGGCTTTCCTAACGGCGGGCAGCCAGAGTTTGGCGGGTACAACAACCGCTACAACAATCGGCAGCGGAACCATCACAACCCGCGCCAGTACAACCCGATCAAGTCTGTTCGCAACGAGCTGAGCGTCGCTAATCGAAGGCTTGTTGTTGAAGGCATTCCTGATGAAAAGCTGAGCGAGCAATCGGTACGCGAGTACTTCTCGCGCTTTGGCAACGTGGTGTCGACGAAAATACACACCGATCAGCACATGGCCGAACTCGAGTTCGAGGCCCACGACCAGGCGGTGGCCGCCCACAAGTCGCCGGACCCGATTTTCGACAACCGGTTTGTGAAGGTGTACTGGAGGAAAAAGCTCCCTGAGGAGGAGGAGCCGGAGCCGGATATCGAGGCGGTGCGGCGCATGCAGGCGATCAAGCAGCAGCAGTTCCAAGAAAAAGAAGCCAAGCGAAAAGACCTCACAGCCAAGCTCCGGGAGCTGATGACCCTGCAGGCCAGCATGCTTGGTGAGAAGCAGGAGCTCTTGAAGTCGAACCAGGCGACGCCCGAGCGACTCCAAGAGCACCAGCAGCGCTACGACGCGCTGACCCAGGAGACTGCCCAACTGAAGGGCGAGCTCAGCCTACTTAACAGCAGCGGAGCGCAGCCCGGCCGCGGCGGATACCGCGGCGGTGCGCGGGGTCGCGGTAGCAGTCCATACGGCAGAGGCAGCAGCTTCAGAGGCCGGGGCAGCTACCGTGGCGGCTATGCGCGGGGAGGTAGCTTTGGTGGCGCGTCGCTGGACCGGCGGCCCAAGGGGGTCTACCTCGATGGCGTCACGCAGGACAAAGACGAGATTCTCCGGGGCCGACTCGCGGCTGCCAATTACTCCGACTATCAAAGGCAAGGTGACAACGGGGTTGTGATCGACTTTGCCGACCGTAAATCTGCAGAGGACTTCTTCAACACGGTGAGCGATATCCCCGAGCTGGGTCCTAATGTGCAGAAGCGGTATGTCCGAACGGAAAGTGCCTCTGAGCCCAAATCGAGCGACACCTCGGTGAGCATGGACATGTCTTAGGTGACACTAGGTCGACCAATTTGTATTATCTATATGTATATTTAGAATCATTTCGAAGCTTAGAAACCTTCTATGCATGAATAATAAATGCTGCTGCCCAAGCCTTTAAGCGTAAGCAGGAGGAGTAGGGCCACGGCCTGGCTGGCTGGCTGGCCGGCTTATGGACAAGCGTCGATAGGCCGGTGGTGAAACGTTTACGTAAGGATGGGTCGGATGGGTCGCCACTACTTAGTCAATCGAGCGAGCGGTACTTAGCTGGTTATCCTTGCCAACCGAGCCCAATCGATGTCGAAACGGCCGGCAGACTCATCGGATGATAGCGATCCTGAGGCCGACTTCGACTCCCTCAGCGAGGGAAGCGACTTCGAGGCCGGCCCAAGGACGCCCGCGCCGGCAATTCCGCGGCTGAGGATCAAGATGAGCCAGCACGAACCCGAGAGCAGTCCGAACCAGGCTTTGCGGTTCCCCGGCGAGGATTACAGCTATCTGGCGCTCAAGAATGACCACTCCAACAGACCTCTGTGGATCTGTCCCGACACGGGCCGGATCATTCTCGAGTTCTTTTCGCCCCTGGCCGAGCAGGCACAGGACTTTTTGATTACAGTTGCTGAGCCGGTAAGCCGGCCGACCTACATCCACGAATACAAGCTAACCGCCTACTCGCTTTATGCCGCTGTTTCTGTGGGCCTCGAAACGCGGGATATCATTTCGGTGCTGAACCGGCTGTCAAAGGTGCCGGTGCCAAAAAGCACAGTAGAGTTCATTGAGGCCTGCACCGCATCCTATGGCAAGGTGAAGCTGGTTCTCAAGCACAATCGGTACTTCGTGGAGTCGGCGTACCCTGAGATTCTGCAAATGATGCTTCGAGACTCAGAGTTGTCGCAGCTTCGAATCACCGATATCACCGTTGCATCGGCCGATAAAGGCCTCCCGGACCTGGTAATTGCCGGCACCCGGAACGATAAATCCGAGCCTTCTGAGCCCGCCGCCGCAACTGATGAAACAAAGAGTGCGAAACCGGGTGAGGAGGATGAGGAGATCATCCGCTTGATGGACACCGCCGAGGGGGACAACGACGATGATGCAGTGCACGCGTTTGAGATCGGCGCCGAAAGCGTCGAGCTTGTGAAGAAGCGGTGTCAAGAGATCGACTTCCCCGTTCTCGAGGAGTACGACTTCCGCAACGACCAGCGGAACCCCGACCTGAATATCGACCTGCGCCCGTCCACGCAAATCCGACCGTACCAGGAGCGGTGCCTGTCCAAAATGTTCGGTAATGGCCGCGCCCGCTCAGGAATTATTGTGCTTCCCTGCGGTGCCGGGAAAACGCTCGTGGGCATCACTGCCGCGTGTACCATCCGAAAGAGCTGCCTCGTGCTTTGCACATCGGCAGTGTCTGTGTATCAGTGGCGGCAGCAGTTCTTGCAGTGGAGCACGATCCAACCCGAGGATATCAGCGAGTTCACATCCGACTCCAAAGAGCGGTTCGCTGGCGAGGCAGGGATTGTTGTTTCCACTTATACAATGGTGGCCAACACCGGCAACCGCTCACACGATGCGCAGAAAATGATGGACTTCTTGACCAGCCGCGAGTGGGGATTCATCATTCTTGACGAGGTGCACGTCGTGCCGGCAGCAATGTTCCGCCGCGTGGTGACAACGATTGCGGCGCACGCGAAGCTGGGCTTGACGGCCACCTTGGTCCGCGAAGACGACAAAATCGACGACCTCAACTTCCTCATCGGCCCGAAGCTGTACGAAGCCAACTGGATGGACCTTGCCAACAAGGGCCACATTGCCAAAGTCCAGTGCGCAGAGGTGTGGTGCCCCATGACCGGCGAGTTTTACCAAGAGTACATTTTGGCGGACCGAACTCGAGGAATGCTGCTGCCCATCATGAACCCGACAAAGTTCCAGGCCTGCCAATTCCTGATCAGCTTCCACGAGCGTCGCGGGGACAAGATCATCGTTTTTAGTGACAATGTGTACGCGCTGAAGGCGTACGCACTCAAGCTGGGCAAGCCGTTCATCTACGGCGAGACTTCGCAGGCGGAGCGCAAGAACATCTTGCAGAATTTCCAGTACAACGACAACGTGAACACGATCTTCCTTTCGAAAGTAGGCGACACATCCATAGACCTGCCCGAGGCCACCTGCCTGATCCAGATCTCGAGCCACTTCGGTAGTCGCCGCCAAGAAGCCCAGCGACTAGGGCGCATCCTCCGTGCGAAACGGCGAAATGACGAGGGCTTCAATGCCTTCTTCTACTCCCTTGTTTCGAAGGACACGATGGAGATGCATTACAGCACGAAGCGTCAGGCGTTTTTGGTGGACCAGGGCTATACGTTCAAGGTAATCACGCAATTGACCGGCATGGACAAGCTCCCGAACCTCGCATACTCGTCGCTTGCCGAGCGCAAGGAGCTTCTGCAGCTGATCCTTTTGCAGAACGAGGACGCCGCTGGAATCGAAATTGGCGACGATGCCGCCGCGTCTTCGTCAACGAAAATGCAGTCGAAGGCAAAGCGCGTCAAGGGCTCGCTTGCCAGTTTGGCTGGCGGTGAGGACATGGCGTACATCGAGTACAACAAAAACAAGAATAAGGAGCTGCGGAAGCACAACCCACTTATCAACAAGCTTTATTATCAGAAGAAGAAGTGAAGCTTGGAATCCAATTTTATTTATAAGTAAGCATTGCTTGGTTAATGTGATCGTATTTATCAATGTAGTGAAAAGGTAACATGTGTTCTAAAGTGCTGGGTGACCGTGGTAGATGCTATGCCGGCCCAGTAGAGTGGTAATTCGGTGCAACGATGTAGCACATGTGCGTGGAGGTGTCGCTATCGCTCTCGTCCTCCGAGACCGAGGGCGATGATGATCCGTCGGTGGCCAGCGACGGCACAGACACGCACGAGTATGTCGATAATCGATCGAACTCTGTGGGCCGCCTCACCAGGCTTATTGGCACCTCGCCCATCTCTGGGTCGGCTAGGCGCGTGCGCGGAGCCATCATTCTACGAACCCGGTGCTCCTGCGTGAGAATGAGAACGAACACGAACTTTAGCAGCACTAAGGCGAGTAGAAATTTAGCGGAGTGCTCAGATATGAACGACCAGCTGCTATGCAGCGGTGTGTTCCACAATCCCATCTTGGGAGACGCCTACTGATCAATCGCGGCTCCCAAGCAGCAGTAGGCCAATCTGGGGGTGAGATGCGATGCTGCCGATAACGTAGATGCCAAGATATGCGTGCTTGCTTATGACCGCGCTGACAATTTACTCCATCATATCTATTATATAAGCAGTTCTAAAGATAAAACGGTAACGGCTGCCGCACAGAGCCCGTCAAGTGGTAAGGCGTTAGCCGCGCGCCCACCGCCTGTGGCTGAGAGGGCACGGGAGCAGGAGAGGAGTGGTGGCGATCGCGAGTCAAGCTATACGACCTCGAACTAGTCGAGCTCTTCCAATTAGGTTCTAGTTAACAAACCAACGGCAATTAATCTTTGAACTTGTAGCTGCCAGATGCATTTGAAATGATGCTGCCGCCCTTGTAGCTGCCCTTCTTCATCTTGTTTTTGTTCTTCGTGAAGTCCTTGCCGCGGACCTGCCGCAGCTTGTCGTTGGCCTTCTCTCCCCATGTGCCGGCCGCACCCTGGTAAGTGTTGTCTGCCAGCACGGCGTCCTCGAAGGAAACTTTTGACCGATCGATGCGGGAGAAGTACTCACGCTGACCGTTGCTTCCTTTAGTGAACCCCTCAGTCTTCACCTCAATAACGCGGGACCCGTCGTCATCCACAGTCTCCGTTTTCGTGGTCGTTACCGTTTCCGGAGACGTGTCCTTAGATTCTGATTTAGACTCACTAGAGTCAGAGTCGGAGTCGGAGTCGCTACCTGAATCGCTGGAGCTATCAGAGCTGGAGCTGTCGGAGCTGGAACTATCCGAGCTGGAGCTAGAGCTGCTGGAGCTATCAGAGCTAGAACTGGAGCTGCTGGAGCTGTCTGAGCTGGAGCTGTCTGAGCTGGAGCTGTCTGAGCTGGAGCTGTCCGAGCTAGAGCTGCTGGAGCTTGAGCTACTAGAACTTGAACTGTCGGCGCTCGGGCGGTTCGAGTTGCTAGCCGTCTTAACTTCGGCAGACACGGGACTCTCACGAGCACTCTCATAGGTCTGAGAGCTGTCAGAATCACTATCGGAACTGTCCGAATCGCTCGAACTACTGTCGGAACTACTCTCAGAACTGGAGGAGCTGGAGGAGTCATCCGAACTGGAGCTCTTAGCGTGTTTTTTTGCAGCGTCGCTCTCTGAGCTGCTGCTAGAGCTACTCGACTCACTGTCGGAATCGCTGCTGGAATCGCTATCAGAGCTACTGTCCGAGCTGTCGGAACTGTCCGAGCTCGAGCTGCTGTCCGAGCTCGAGCTGCTTCCGGAGTCGCTGCTTGAACCAGAGCTTGAAGATTCCTTCTTTAAGTTAGGTTTAAACCTCTTTACAAACGTCCCTGTTAGGCTCTCGTCATATTCAAGCTCAGAAAACTCTCGCTTGAGCGCCTGAGCCTGCTTCCGAAGCCCAGTGGAGTTAAGGTATGAACCAATCTCTTTCAAAATCTCCGGATCCGGTCCTGGCATATCCCCGTAGAAATAAATTTAGTCCGCGCAGCAAATCCTTGGAGATGCATATGATCCAGATGTCAGCACTAGCAGTATGTGGTACCAACCTCCACGATTTCGGCATCGAGCCTTCTAGCACGCAGCTGAGTGGCACACGATCGCGATGGTTTTATTAAACTGTGCGAAAAGTGCACGAAAGTGGTTTAAGACTGTGCCCGTAATTGATTCACAAGCACTATAAATAAATAATAAATAAATAATGGGCGGTTTACGACAGACCGCGCTCACGCATATTCGGCGGGGTGAAGTCTTGCAGTACGCGCCGGAGATTGGCTACAGTTTGTTCCTGTTGCCGGATCGCGGTCTCTCGCTGTCCTATCCCTTCGATGATTCGAGCATAGGCAGCTTTATAGGTCTCCAAAAGGACGCGTATCTCACGCTTCCTGTTAGCACACTTCCGCATTTTCTCTTCCAAATCGGAGTTTTTGAGCTCCGACTCCCGCAAACGATCAATTACGGAGCGTAGATCATCGCTCTTTCTCGCGAGCTCAGGCCGCAGCGAATGGTTCTCGACTTGGTCTTCTCTATTGCGGAGAAGCTGCGCCAGCTGCTGGACTTCGCCATCAACATGCTGGAACTGGGCTCGGAGATCTGCGATAGTCGACCTCATGGTTGTAGAGAGCTCTCTACTAGAAGCCAGCGTATCACTTACGTCCTTGATTTTGTTTTCAGTATCTGCGATGAGTCGGCGAAGTTTGTGGGTCTCAGACTTCTGCAGATGCGTTCTCCACTTCTCCTTCAGGCTGAAGGCCGTCTCAGTAGTGAGGAAGTCTGAGGACGATTTGCCCATGAGCTCTTCAACCGTGCTAGGAAGAGTTGGAAGTGCGAGGTCTGCTTCTACGCCGTTGTTGTAATCAGACATGAGTTCATGAAGGGCGGCTAACCGGTCCGACACAGGCTGGTGCTGCTCTAACTGCACCGCAGACCTCGTTGCTTCATGCTCCGATTCAAGCTGTTCCAGCTCCGCTTGTTTGGACCGCATGGATGCAGCCAGGTCAAGAGCCGTTTCAGGCGAGTCGATACCGCTCTCGGCGAGCTTGGTTTTCATAGCATCAAAGTCGCGCTGCGCTTGGCCCAAATCCAGTCGTTTCCTATCCAAAGCGCTCTCGACTGAGGTGCGCGACATTTTAGACGAGTTGGTGCTTGAGGTGAGGTTCTCTTTCTGCTGCTCCAACTGGGAGCGACGCCGCTCGAGCTCTGCTAGCCGGGCAGCGTCAGCGGCTATCTGCTTTGACTCCTCATCCTGCTCTCTTTCTAGCCGAGCTATTTCATTTTGATTCTTGGTAATGGCTTCCTGTTTGTCGCTTTTGAACCGCGAGAGTGCACCTTGGATGTACGTGCGAGCTTCCATGACTGCTGTGGCAGGGCTTGTGGAAACGGACGAAGCAAAAAGCATCCGCACCGCATACTCAGAATACTCCAGGCTTTGGTCCATAGACGGCGGCTCCTGATCGTCAGGTATAACTCCGAACCGTGCTTGTGAAGAGAGATCCAAGAGCCAAAATAGGGCAGAAACCGTGCGATGTGGGTGCTCCACCATATTCAGGTTCGCGAGCTCGGCTACGGTTTGACGCCTGTCGTCGTAGTTCAGATCCTCTAGCAGTCCGTTGACGGCCTCAATGCCGGCCTTGAGTCTGGGCGCCCGACGATCTGCAGGCAAGGTGAAGTCTAGCAGCGGGAAATCAACCGGAAGCGGTAAAAACAGCTGGTAAAAGTGCGCGAAAGCCTGGATTGCGTGATCCGCCGTTAGCTGCGATGAGCGCGACGGGAAGCGAATTCCCTCATCGGCGAGAGCATCGGACACTCTGCGGAATCGGATGTGCAGTTGAGGGTCTGGACCAGAAGACATCCCGGTGATGCGGCGCGCAGCGGAATGGGGTGTCTGCCTGCTTGCTGGAACAGATGGGCCACGCCCAGGCAAGAATGGTCTGGCGAATCGCTCAGGCTCATGGAACACTCCTGTAGGGCCCTCAGACATCGACATGTTTTGGGACGCGACATCAGGTATTTCCTGGTACCCAGCGCTCGATTGCGGCAGCCGGATTGGCGCATTCGACGCGTTTGACGAAGGAGGATATTGCAGAGGGTCGCCCAGGTTCGAGGCAAACACATTAGACAGTCCGCGATCGCGGTTTGCATTCGAGAACGTGGTGGACGGCTGGTCGGCCATACGGCCGTCGCCTCCGTCGCGGGGGTACGCGTATGGCTGCTGCTGGTGCGCACTATTGCGTGGGTCGTATCCTGGTTGGAATGCGAAGTTGGTGCCTGTAGCTCGCTGCCGTGAGCCAGGTGGGATTTTATTAACCCGGCTGTGGTACGGCATGCGGCCGTGGTTGCTCATTGAGGTGCTCAGTTGCCTCAGAGCGGTGCAACTCGATGCTTCGACAAAGACCGCAGGCTAGGCGCCTTGATGAGGGCTAGGGCAGCTGATCCACCGAGTCGCGCGGTTCGCGCTCGCGCTCATGCGCCGGTGACAGATGTGGGTTCCTGCCCGCTAGAATCTATCCAGGACTGAGGGACAGTTTAGATGAGTGGTTAAAGGAGGCTCAACTTATATTGGACCAAAGCTCAACGCGAGGGGCTCTTTTCTTGAAAGCCGCGACCCGAGGGCGATCAAACGGTGGTGGCATTGCAACAATCCAGAGTTCCAGCAACCCTCTGTCCAAAATCTCTCCCAAATCTCGCCTTTGAGTTGCTGGTGATGTTGTGGCCCATATTCAAGTCTACCCCACAGTTTTCGAGGACTCAGGTGTGCGTACCGAGGCCAAGGGTCAGGGTGTGCGCCTTCATTGTCAACGGTAAAAAATTCACCAGCTAGCGAGTCCCGGGACACCGTGCAATAGCCTTCAACAGGACACTCTAATGAAGGTTATACGCACTGTCGCGGAACTTAGGGCATGGCGCCAGCTCCATAAAAGCTTGGGGTTTGTGCCAACTATGGGTGCACTGCATGAAGGCCACCTTAATTTGGTCGACCGCGCCCTTGCCGAAAATGACGCAGCGCTGCTTTCTATATTTGTGAACCCGAGCCAATTCTCTCCCTCGGAGGATTTGGATCGATACCCCCGCACATTCGACCAAGACGTCTCGAAATTCTCGGGCCGCATTGACAGCTTCACCCCGAGGCGTGAGGCGGCCGTGTTTGCGCCTAGCGTTTCGGAAATGTACCCCAGCGGTATAGATTTGAGGCGCGATTTTCAGCGCGGCACGTTCGTTGAGGTACTGGGTGCCTCACACCAATTAGAAGGCGCTGTGCGCCCTCATTTCTTCCGTGGAGTAGCAACGGTTGTTGCGAAGCTGCTCAACGCCGTGCAGCCCACGCATGCCTACTTCGGCCAAAAAGATATCCAGCAGACAGTTGTGGTCCGGCAAATGGTCCGCGATCTATTGATGCCTACCAGCATTGTTGTGGTTCCCACCCAGCGGGAGGCTTCAGGGCTTGCCATGAGCTCGCGAAACGAGTACCTCGACCCGGATTCTCGCGCGCGGGCTGCAGTGCTTTACAGAGCGCTGTCTGCTGGAAAGCATGCATTCGAGTCTGAAGGGGTTACCGGCGCGGCCGCAATTGAGACGCTCGCTCGGGACATACTGACTTCAGAGCCGGACCTGATCGCTGAGATCGAGTACATTTCGCTAAACGACTACGAAACGTTCGATCACTTGGATGAAGCTAAAAGAGGGGCCGTGCTTAGTGCCGCTGTTCGGCTCAATACTGGAACAAGGATTCTGGACAACGTGCTCTTGTAGGTTCCTCCCTAAAATGTTCTCACTTAGAAGCACTAGACAACTAAATTGCACATAACAATGCCCGGCTGTAACATGTAATGAAACTCCTGATGAACGCTCCTGGCTTCCGCAGTAATGCGAGCCGCTCCAAACTTCCGCATGATTCTGCTGGATCAATTCATAGCTCCAGTTAGTCAAGCACTTATGCGAGCCTCAATGGTGAACGCTGTACACTATAGCTGTTTGTAGATAATTTAGCTCAGTTAGGCGCTGGTCGTGTGCAAGCACTATGGAGCGATGGTTGTGCTTAGTCACCGGAGTTCAGACGGTTCGACAAGCGACCCACGAACACTAAAATTTCAACCTACCGGGGACACAATGCTGCGCCGCTTCAGTACCAAAGTGTCGCCCGCGCCTCGCGCGCACAAGTCGCCGGTGACCACGAGGTTCCCCACAAAATATAATCCTGTGCGTAGTGCGTTCAAGCAGGTTATTTATACCCCCGCCGGCGTGGCCTACAACCCGGCGCCCAGCACGCCGACGCCTCTGGAAACCCCGGCCGCATTTCTGCCGAAAGAGGAGATCGATGCGCGCGCGTATGTTAAAGACAAGCAGGCCTACCCAGTAGACCAGATGCCCCCCGTCAACGCCGCGCCGGCGCGCACCTACCATTTGACAAACGAAGACGCCTTCGAGATCCAGCGGCTCCGGCTGGAGGACCCCGAGCAGTGGAACCGCAAGGCGCTTGCTAAGAAGTTCAACGTGTCGGAGTTTGTGGTTGGGCTTGTGAGCGAGCCGCAGGAGCAGTACTCCACCACAATGGAGCAGCGCCTGGAGTACATTCAGAGTCTCTGGACGGACCGCCGCAAGCGCGCGCGCGACCACCGCCGACGAAGACGGAACTTCTGGATTCGCGACGCATGAACGCACGCGCGAGCCAGCGCACGAGCCAGCGCACGCATCAACGAAATCCGTAAGCTATCTCAGCAGATTTGTACATAATGAAATACGAGATCGACCCCCAGCTCAGGCGCCGATTAAGGATCAGATAAATAACAGTGCAGGTAGCCAGAGAAGTAAGAGACGCAGTGTCGGGGCTCCTCGCACATGAGGGATAGCAGCAAGCCAGAACCGGCGGCGTTAGGCCACCAAGGCTTGCTGCGGGTTTTCGTGAACGGAGAGTCACGACTGGAAATCGCCGAACTCCTCTTCATCGCTCGGCTCGTTCGAGCTTGAATCGTTCGAGGAGCTAGACTCGTTTGGCGAGCTCGATTCGCTAGAGGAGCTGGGCGAGCTGCCGCCAGCTTCGGTAAGCGGCGGAGACAGGAGAGGCGCGAGCGTGGCCTCGTGCGGGGCGCCGTTGCCAGCCGCTGCCGCCGCCTTAGAGGCGTAGCGCGCCATGATGCGGGACGACCAGCCGGGCGCGTCGAGGCGCTCCTCAGCCATGCGCCGCCGCATGAAGCTCTGTATTGCAAGGCTGAAGTCTATGCTGTCGCTGGGGTCTCTGAACCCGATGCCAATCCAGGTATCGACGGCCGGGTTATGCAGGGTGAGGACGTAGCAGCGGGCGGAATCGCTCACGCTCTCCACGCCATTCTGGCCATCGTAGGGGGCGATTGCCAGCAGCGAGTGGGTCTTGGCGTTCTCGAGGCGGATCTTGAGAATGGAGGATTCGCCCTCTTTGGGATCGACCGTCACCCGGCACCGAAACAGCGGTTTGCCCCATGTTTTTTTAGAGTATTTACCTTTGCCTGGGTCCGGGACAGACCAGGCATCAGCAATTGCGTGAAACGAACCTTGGGACATCGCTGCACAGACGCAACGGCTCGAACGACTCCCACGGCTCTGGCCTCCGGCAGTGCTGGCTCGGTCGTTTACTTACGCGATGTGAAACCTGAGGCACTGGCTACGGTCACCTCTGGTACGCGGGAACTCAGATGCCGTTGGGTTAGGGGGTCGATACAATGACGTAGCTATAATATAGGGCTAGGTTGCTAGAATCCAATGGCACAAGGCGAGCCGGCCCCTTTGCCTTGGCGCTGGTCCGTGAATTTCACAGGAGGTCGGCGACTAGCAACTGTCAAAATTACGAAGTTCCGTTTTTGTTCTACTTGGGGGCTGGATCGCGGGAAAACCCGAGACGCTTCCGGAGTGCCCCGTCAGCGCACGCGCAAAGGGCGGTTTTACCTGTGCTTAGGCACGGCCCACCTCTCGCCCCAGCGGGCTCAAGGAGGGGTCACATGCAATAAACACCGGGGAATCCGCCACTTATTCCGGTGGAGCGGAGGGGCGGAGATCGGCAATGCTGCAATGCATCTGCATCTAAGAACAACCTTAAACCATGTGGCCGAGTCCTATTTTTACTGAAGGTGTTGCCTCTGGCAATGCGGGGCCATAGTTGACACGCACTTCAGCGGTTGCGCATATTCTATGCTGGAACCATGCAAGCTAGAAAACACCAGGGTCGCATGAAACAGTCGCCTCATTTGCTTGGCTTCGCTTCAGCGCCAAGCAGGAGGCACCAACAGCTTGTGTGAACCACAAAAACACGAGCTCACCGATGGTGAGCGCGCTGGCAGTACCGCGTAATTTCACCCGTAAGCTGAGCGGTAACATTGTGTGGCACGCCTCACTGATTAAAAAGTGTTTTTGGCAATCAACACTCGGTGTGAAGCATCAAGCTAACCGCAACAGGCTCGTGGAGCATGAGGTTGGAAGAAGACGATTTCAACGACTACGAGCAGGACTCGTTTGATGAAGATGCTGCTGTTTCTGATGTAATTCGCGCGCTCAAACCGGTGCGCATTAGCGAACAGGAAGCGGAGGTCGCGCTCGACAAAGTCGAATGGGACGTCGATGCGGCGATTGCAAACCTGAAAAAGCAAAACCAACCCAAGAAAACCGTTGCGAAGCCCGCTCCCAAACCAGCCCCCAAGCCTGCTGCTTCGGCGGCTGCTCCAGAAGGTAAGTTATCGGCCTTGCAAAGGCTAGCCCAACAGCGGTCCGCGTCCCGTCAATCATCCTCTACCAGTTCCTCCACATCTAGTCTTGCGCAATTAGCGGCGCAAAGAAAAGCCCAGGCTGCGCAATCACCGTCTCGTGCATCAAGTGTGCTTGACCGGCTACGAGAACGAAGAGGCCAGGCATCGGCCAGTGAAAAAAACCGATCCCCCAGCGCGCCGGAGCAGGCTCCAGGCGTCGCAGATGTCATTCAGGCGCCCGAAGAAAAACAGGCGCCAAAGCCCTGGTCGCCGCCCATAAGTTATGACCACACGCTGGCAGCCGAACTTGGAGCGCCGAGTGGATTTGGCGAGGTGATACAGTCGGCAGCGGACTCACACTCTTTGTCGAGCGAAGATACTAACAGCTTTGTAGGAAAAGGCGAGACCAAAAAGGCCTTCAGCCAGCCGAGCCCCGACGATGTTGTGCTGGCCGCTCAAGCAGAGGCATTCGCCAAACTGAAGGGCGCAGCAACGGCCCAGCCCCCAAAAGCTCCAACGCCAGCGGCGAAGCCAGCGCCCAAACAAAAAACGCCTCAGCCGAAGTCCGCGACTCAGAAGTCGGAACTCGTAGCGAAAATGGCCCAGCTGAAGATGAAACCCAGCTCCAGCTTCGTTGTGATCGGCCACGTAGACGCCGGAAAGTCGACGCTCATGGGCCGCCTGCTTCTCGACACTGGCGCCCTCAGCCAAAAAGTAGTCAACCAGTTCGAGCACGAGAGCGCGAAGGCTGGCAAAAGCAGCTTCTGGCTGGCGTGGGCCCTTGACGCTACCAAAGAAGAGCGCGAGCGCGGGGTCACGGTGGACGTTGGCGAGGCGTCGTTCGAGACTAGCAGCACACGGTTCACGGTTTTGGATGCTCCGGGCCACAGAGACTACGTTCCAAACATGATTGCCGGGGTTGCCCAAGCGGAAGTCGCCGTACTTGTTGTCGACTCGGACACGAACGCGTTCGAGTCTGGCTTCTCACTGGACGGCCAAACAAAAGAGCACGCGATTCTAGCCCGCAGCTTAGGCGTCGATAGAATTGTTGTTGCCGTTAACAAAATGGACACCCAGGACTGGTCTGAGACTCGGTTCGAAGAGATCAGCATCCAGCTCACCGAGTTCCTCACCAAAAAAGTAGGATTCGATAATGCCAAGATCGTGTTCATTCCCACGAGCGGGATCTCCGGCGTGAATGTTGTGAAACGAGGAGGCCCGGAATGGTACACCGGCCCTTCTCTCGTGTCTGCGCTGGAGACGTTTGCACAGATGAATCCTTCTTCGGTAGACCCCACCGAGGATCCGGTGCGATTTTTGGTGTCCAATGCATTTGTAGAACGCTTCCAAAGTACTTTGACGGCATCCGGGCGCATGCTCAGCGGTGCGATCGAGCGGGGCGACGTCCTGGACATCGTCAATCAGGGCCGCCAAGTCACGGTGAAGGCGATAGCCAACGATGCTGAGTTTTTGGGGCCCCGCGAGGTGAGCGATCTCAAACTGCAGCTGGACTCCAGCGGCAGCGCCGAGGAAGACTCGGTAGCGATCCGACCGGGCGATGTTCTGGCTTCGGCCAGCGCGGGATTGGTAACCACCACTAAATTCACTGCCAAAGTGCGGCTGTTTGATATTCCGCGACCTGTCCTTCCGGGCACTAAGCTGTCGTTTCATATGGGCAGCGTAGACGACTCGGTCAAGGTGGTTAAGATCATTGGCTCCCTGGCTGCGGGCAGCAATTCCACCAGAAAAATCAGGCACCTTGGCAAGGGCGCCGCGGCTATTGTCGAGCTAGAGCTGGAAACTCCGACAGTGCTCACGCCGCCCTCTGTCTGCAAGGACCTCGGTCGTTTTGTGCTGCGGCTCAATGGCGCAACCATTGGAGGCGGTGTCGTTGACACCCTGCTCTGATATAATGTGCGTCTGCGCCGACCTGAATCGGCTTCAAAATTTAGCTTACGATAGATACATGCAGGATTTGTTACAGGGAGGCGTCAAGATACGTTATTATCTGCCATTCATCATTAGCAGCAGAACTCCGATCGATAGTGACGACACGATGACAATCCGTGCGGACCTTCGGCTGCTCTTTTTGGCTTGCTCGAGCTGCTCATTGGCTTTTGATATGTCCTTGGTTGTACGCAGTGCGTCGGTGCTCATGGAATCGAGCTGCAAGTTCTGGGCCGACAGGTGCTGGTTCAGCTCAGACTGGAGATCAGCAATCTCTCGCAAGGATTGCTCCGCCTGCTGGGCTTTATCAAGCGTGGCATTCAGCTCTTCAAGCAACACATCGTGCTCCTCTGCAAGCTGCTGCTGTTGCTGCTGCTCCATGGACTCGATCAAAGCATCGGGGGGAGACGTGTTCGTGGGCTCTTTGATGCGCCCCGTGTTCACTGCCAGCGATTCGGCGCTCTGCGAGTCGAGAGGCGTTTTTATCGCCTGTGAGCGTGACGCATGCGATGAAGTATTGCGCGCGTGCTGCACCTGCTGCATTTCGCCGAGGGCCAGCGACACGGCTTGGAGGCGCGCGTTCAAGTTGTAGAACATGCCTCGGCGGTGTTCGCCCAACGTCTTGCTCACGCCGTCCGCCTTCGGGTTGGACGCCCACCACCGCTGGTTGCTCTTCTCCTCTTCCTGCCGTGTCGCTTCGAGCCGCTCAAGTCGCCGTATTCGCTGCTGCTCGTTTTGCAGCATCCGCCGCACGGTATGATCAAACGTATTTTTCTCTTCCTCACTCATCCGCTCCGGCCCACTCATTGCGAGGTATTGCGGCCGCAGCTGTTTGATTGCGACTTCCGTGTTGGCAATCGCCTGCGAAATCTCTACACTTTCTTTCGTGACACTATCGGGAACTGGATGTGGTTGTGGCTTGGAGACTTGGGGGCTTCCTTCCAGTGCAAGACGGACTATCTCGCGATATAAAATCGTGCGGTCCATTGCGGATAGAGCTCCTTAAGTATGAGTTTCTCCACGTAGACACTGTGTGGTGCTTAATGTGTTGATGTCTTCCATGTGTAACGCGGCTGCTGACATGTCACATGCCCACGGCCTGCTCGCGCATGGAGTCGCACAGTATGAGATGCAAGAATGGAGTTCCTAGAGCATGTCATGAATGAATATAATAAATAGCGCACATTGCAGCTTGAGAGCTCTATATCTACTTGTACAGCACATTTGGATATGTTCGTGAAGAGGGCTTTTATATGAGGCAGTCGTAAAGTCCTATCATCTGATTAGTGTCCGCAGGTCACCCCCACAGGCACAAACGAAGCTAATCGGTATTATTGCTCTCAGTTGAGGGATCCGAAAGCTGCCGCAGCTCCGACCACAGCTCGGCACATGTTTTTTTCATTGACTCAGGCAGGCTAGTCACCCCTCCGCTCGCCATCCACTCCCGCACTACCGCGCGAAGAGCTGACACGAGTAATGTCGCTACTATACGTGCCTTGAAGCGATCCCGCTCACCGCATTTACGCTCCATGAGTTCGGTCGTAAGCATAGCCTCCAGCTTGGCGTACTTGACGTGATCTCTTGCACTCAACGCCGGGGTGTTGGAGATCAATTTAGCAACGGCAACCGAGTGCTTGGTTGAGGCCAGCGCCATCGCCTCAATCGCTGCGTTCTCGGCCATCTCTATCATGGATTCGGTCTCAGGTCTTGCTCTTACATGCTCGACCAGTTGAACACCGAACTCGTCCTGCCAAGCTACGATCACCGCTTCTTTATTGGAAAAGTAATCAAAGAACGTGCGCTTGGAAATATCGGCTCTCGCTACAATTTGGTCAATTGTTACAGCGTCGTAGCCATGCTCCAAAAATAAACTTATTGCGCTCTCGATGATTCGCTCATGTCTTTGTCGCCGCTTGCGTGAGCGCAGGCCTTCCGCGGCAGGCTCTTTGGCTTTCTTGGGTTCTTTGGCGTCTTTGGCTGCCTTATCTTCCCCCATGCCAGCTGGCTCCGGCTCTGCAGACGATCCCCGAGCACACGCAATCGCCTAGACTTACTAAGTGTATTATCTGCCTGCAGAACTTTGAATAACTCGTCGATATAAGTGCAGCCGATGCAATCTTTCACTATATGCAGCAGTTATTCATTTTTAGTCAGGTTTATAATCAACCCTTTCTCCGCTTTCGCGCGCGTTCTTGTGCAGAGCGACCTGGTTTAACACTGACCAAGCTCAACGCCAGTGTCAGACATAATCTTCAAATTAAATACATAAAACCATGCACTCAATCTTCAGTCGCACGTTTTCAGCGGATATGATGTACCATGTACGGCACGCGGGCTGGGAAACATGTATCCATATCAGATTGTCGCATTTAACGGAGACTCGAGATTGGGGGGCATCGGGAGTACACAATCACGAGCTCGAATTCTGGGTTTTCGGGGTCGGTATCACTCGGCTCATTCCACGTATTTGGAAACTTGCTCTTTCACTTTGCGGTCATAGAGCTCCTTGTTACTCAAGAAATGCGAGTATGCGTCACGTTGTGCGGGAGAGTCGGGGTTTGGCTCGTCGAGCAGCGCCTGGATACCAAGTGCAATCTCTTTCAATGACAGGCCTGGCCTCCAGTCTTTCGACTCGTCAAGGATAGATAGACATATGGTTCCGCTAGGATATACGTTTGGGTGGTAGAACCCTTTAGGCAGCTGGCACTTTGGCGGCTTGGCCGGGTAGTCCTCAGTGAAGGTCAAGACCACAGGAAAGACGCCACCTTCCCATTTTGTGCCGGCTCTTCCGGGGACGCCTAATGTCCAGTCCATCAAATTGAGGTTCCCATTCTGGTCTTTCTGAGGCTTCGCATAAAAGCCGAACGGATGGTTTTTGCGCCAAGACTTCCGCTCTTCCTGCAAGCGGTTCAAGCACAGGCTGCTCATGGACCACGGGATCGGGAGTGTGCAATGCGATGATGAGTTTTGGGCCAAACTCTTCCAGTGGTGGTCTCTCGACCTTTTGATGATAGCTGAGGTTAGGGTTTGTCAAAGGCTGGATTTTGGTGGCAGCGACGCAACGGGCCTTCTCAAATCATTGAGTGATGCGCTACGGATAAAGTTAGTAGGCTCATGGATCACGCTATGAATACCGGTAAGTTCCTGCTTTATTTACTTTTACAACCCGGTTTAGGTTGGCCCGCCACCTACAAGCTCAGGTGATCGTCAATCGTTGGCTATGTGCTTAGCTGGACTTCATGGTCTTGCAAAGCTACTAAATTCCCAGTAATATGCTGGCCCTACCTAACCTGTACACGTAGTCCTTATACCATCTGGTTCGTAGACATATGAAGGCACGGAAGAGCAAGTATACATATTGGGTGCATACGCTATCCCCCCACATACGCTGAGCGCTGCTGTAGATTAGCCAGTGCTGCCGCTTTGTCATGTGGCCGAGGCAGACATGATACGAGCCTCCCCTGGCTGGTGTCTCCGCTACCCCCTCTCCCTATCAGTGCTGATGTATAACTTACTTAAAAGCACTCCACACTGCAGGCTCGGTTAAGTCCAATGTCTGCAAATGAAGATTACGACGACCTAGACGATTTGCTAGGAGACGTTGAAGTCAAGGCCTCCCCTTCCGCTGAACCATCCGCTAATGAGAAGAGTGCAACTGTGCCCAAAGTAGCTGATCCCGTTGCAAATAGTGACGAACCGCAGATCAAGGCCGGGGATGCGAATGTCACCGAGGATGAGAGCAAGCTTGCCAACATTGCGTCGCTGAGTCTCGAAGACCAGGACGATGCTTTTGCAAACCAGCTCCAGGAAGGGGTTGACGAGCTGCTCAAAGAGACAGAAGGAGATCCGGAGGCCCAGAAGCTTATTGAGTCCCTTCTGGGATCGCTCCGCCAGCAGCCCGCCCAGGACGACGCCAAGGCAAGCCAGTCGAGTGCTGGGTCCCAGAAGGCCACCGCCCCTCCTAGCTTCGAGGACACCATCTCAGCAACCATGGACAGGCTCCATGAGTCGCAACAGCAGAGCTCCGAGGACCTAGGGGGCAACGACTTCATGGAGCGCATGCTCCGTGAGCTTCAAAATGGAGCGTCTTCGCTTGACGGTGAGGGCGGCCTCGACGACCTCTTGTCCAACATGATGTCGGAGCTGTCGTCTAAAGAGGTTCTCTACGAGCCGATGAAAGACATGCACACAAAATACCCTGAGTGGCTCGCCACGAAGGGGCAGGAAGTGAGCGCGGACGAGCTCAAGCGTTACAAACAGCAGCAGAGCATTGTTGCCGAAATCGTCGAAGTATACGAGGCCCCCGATTACAGCGATGGCAACAAAGAAACGCGGGCGTTTATCACGGCTAAAATGGAGGAAATGCAGGACACCGGTGCCCCGCCAGATGAGCTGGTCGGCGACGTTGCCGGCGGCTCGTTCTTGGGCGGGATGCCCACCACGGGCGGTACAGGGGTCCCTCCTATGCCTAGCGAATGCGCAACGCAGTAAGTCGGCCCCAAAAGCTGCATTGATCTCCCTGCTCATGCAGGCCATATGTGGACCATACCTGCGCCCGCGGTGGTTGTGTACAGTCAAGTTAAAATAGGTCCGAAGTTTTCTGGGAAGCGATACTTGTAATGTCTCTAATTATGGTTAGGAAAGAACGAAAATATGGCAATTGATGCCAAACCGGCGGTAGTTTGGCCGGTCTGGATCGTCAGCGGCTAAGATGTTGCGGATTGTTTCACGTAGTTCGTGTTGTTGTTATCTACCGCTGAATGACTAACCCCTGCCCACGGGTTCATGTTATCATTCCCGCAAGGCACGACAGACGGCTGCTGCGGGAGACCACCACGTTCAGTCTAGTTGAAGAATGCCTTCTAATTCTATGATTAACTGCGTGTCCGAAAGCATGTACCCTTTGCTGTTACAGTTCCCTGAGCCTCATTCCGAACTAAAGAAGCCCGACCTCAGTCCTAACTGCTTGACATATCTCTTGCCTGAACAAGACCAGCTGGCAGATAGGCAGACTAAGAAGCTTCTGGTTCTGCGTAAAATCAGCGATCGGCCACTCTTGCTTGAAGATGTGGCTGCTCAATTATACCACAAATACTACTTTGCTCAAGAACCCCCGAAGTTAAGTCTCCGCGCCGGCCCGCGGCCCAAGCAGCCCGAAGCACTGCACAGCCTTGAAGAAAAACCCATCGGGTTCTGCTTCAAAGCGCAGATTTCTCTGGACTCTCGTTTCAGAATCGGCAGCACTGATTTAGTGTGGCCGTGTTACTTGCTTTCCGGCTTCGAAGAAGTGGCTGATCCGAATAAGCATATAATCCAGCCCAAGCCTGGGGTCGTCCGCGTACTCTATAGTCAGGAGGACATGTTGGCTCATCAACAGCGACTGGACGGCTATCAACTGCGGCAAAGTTCCGATGACTCCGATGATTCCAATGACGAGAGCCCTCCTCCTAAACGACACCGATCTCAATGGAGCTCCGGCTCTCCGGAGCCATCACTCACCGCTAGCGAAACTACCAAGAACGAAGTAAGTACATTGGTTCAGCAGGCTCTTGCCGAGTACTCTTCCATTGAGCAGCAAGAGAGGGAAAGTTTGCGACTCCAGGTGGCAGAGCTTCAACAGCAGCTCGATGCACGCAGCCAAAAGGATCGTGAGCTGCTTCAGGTAGAGGCAGGGTTTGAGCGGCTCCTGCGCGAAGCATATCGCGAGTGGAGAGAGCACACAAATTCCATTGAGGAAAAGGCCGCTGATGCCATGAAACGGTACGAGCGTGGCATCGCCAAGCTCAAGTCACGCGTGAAGTCTTTGGAAGAGCAGCAAACACGATCCAAGCGCTAGACTTATAGAGAAGTAGCAGTATTCATTTACGTTGGCATATTTATTGACATATAATCCCCCAGAAATGGTCCTGCTGGTGAACCGCTCAAGAGCCAACACGTGAGAGACGCTGCGCGCGACCTGCCCGCCACATCACCTGCCCACCATCCACGCGACCCCAGGGTCCACCACCACGCGACCCCAGGGTCCACCACCACAACCACCACCACCACCAAATAACAGCGGCACGCGTCCACGAGCATCGTATCGCCGGATCGCTGAGGAGCCCATGTACATTGACCAGAACTTGCGCAAAGCGCTCACGGACCGAATTTATGACAAGCGCAAGCCGGCCGCACTGCAGCTCGAGCAGATTGTGCGAAAAGGCATTGAGGGTGGAAACACCGATCTTGTTGAGGGCATCATCACTGAGCTGAGCCGTGACTACGCGTATGCGCTGCGCCATCCGAACTACCGCAACGGCGGCCTCATTGGGCTCGCCGGCGTGGCAATTGCGCTCGGGCAGACCAATCTCCCCGCGTACCTCGACGACATCATCCAGCCGATCTTGGCGTGCTTTGGCGACGCTGACTCGCGGGTGCGATACTATGCGTGTGAATCGCTGTATAATGTGGCCAAAGTGGCCAAAGGTGAGATCCTTGCCTATTTCAACGAGATATTCGATATTCTGTGCAAGCTCACTGCCGACGCTGAGGACTCGGTCCGAAACGGAGCCAACTTGGTCGACCAGCTGATGCGCGATATTGTTGTGGAGACCGCAGCAACGTACGTGTTTGTTGTTGACAGAAACCCGGCAAAAGTGCCGTCCCCAGTTGTCCAGCCCGACGGGCCCGATGGACCAAGCTACCAGCGCGATGCTGAGGACGCGGGGACCTACCAGGGCCAGAATTCGTTCAGTATTGCCCGATTCATCCCGCTGCTGGTCGAGCGAATCTATGTTATTGACGCGTCCACGAGGATGTTTTTAGTCCAGTGGATCATGCTACTGGACTCAGTCCCGGACCTCGAAATGGTGAAGTACCTGCCAGAGTTCCTGGACGGACTGCTCTTGTTTGTAGCCGACCCGAACAAGGAGATCCGCACATTCACAAAGACGTGCCTTGCCGGATTCTTAAAGGAGATCAAGAGCCTTGCCGCTCTCAGAAACGACAAGAGCAACGACCAGGGCCCCGAAAACAAGAGTTTGGGGCTCTACAAGGTTGGCCAAGACACGTACATAGATCACGCCCGGATCATAAGCATTCTGCTGGGTAAAATGGACCCCCAGCATGCCGAAATGCGGCTGGTTGTGCTGGATTGGTTGGAAATGCTTCTAGAGGTGAGCCCGACCGACGTGTTTTCAAAGCTCAGCAGCCTAGTGATTGTTTTGCTCCCCACTTTGTCCGATGAGCATCTTGAGGTCCGCCAGGCGGGCAAAGCATTGAGCGACCAGCTCCTCCATCTGTTACCTGGCCAGGCGGACTCTATCGATGCCCAATCTGCGGTTAATGCGTTGGCCAAACAGCTGGAGACTGAAAACAAGGTCACGCGGCTAGCCACTTTCGAATGGCTGGCTGCAATCCACAAGGCTAAATCGCTGACGAAGTTCCAGTACGAATTGCTGGGCAAGCTACTGAGCCCCCTCAATGATCCTAGCGACGAGGTAGTTATGCAGGACCTGCGTCTTCTCGCCCTAATCCTCCAGGATTCGACGCCTGCCGATTTCACAGAATTCGCCCGTCGATTGATAGCCGCGTTGCGCCTCGACCGCCAGCTGTTTGCCCACCGCGGCAAGCTAATCTGCTCCCAGCTGTGCATTCTACTGAGTCCTGAGCGCGTGTACCAAACATTTGCCGAGATTATTGATGAGGAAACCGATGACGACTTCGCGTGTTTGGTAATTCAAAACCTGAGCAACATCCTCATTACTGCGCCTGAGCTTGGTCAACTCCGCTCGCAACTGACCCGTTTGCATGTCGCCGAGGGCGCGGAGCTATTTACAACCCTATTCAAGAGCTGGTGCCGGAACTCGGTTGCTGCACTGACGCTCTGTCTACTTGCCGAAGCATACGAGCATGCTTTTTCAGCACTCGATATCTTGGCAAGGCTAGACGTCACGGTAAGCACTCTTATCCAAATCGACAAGCTGGTGCAATTCCTCGAGGGACCTGTCTTTGCGCCCCTGCGCATGCATCTACTCGTTCCCTCTCAATACCCATACCTCTACAAGACTTTGTACGGCATACTGATGGTCCTCCCGCAGTCACAAGCATTCAAAACTCTCGGCCAAAGACTCCAAAGCGTCAGCGGAATCGCCGCGCTGTCGCTGGACACGACCCCAACAACCCCAGCAACATCGCGCGCCTCACCGGCGCCGTCTTCAGACGCCTCGAAGCTGGTGGACTGGAAGGAGCTCCTCGGGCAGTTCGAGGTGATTCATAAGAAAGATAAATAAGATAAGTAGTTATGTACATCGAAACTACGCTTAGCGGTCATTGGTCTTGCATTTTGGAGCGATGTTCATTTTCGTCGGGCTACGCTTGGGTATCTTTGCGCATATTTGCGCTCAAGTAGCAGGTTTTGTCGAGAGCTAGTAGTGATTTTCTTCCAAGATCAGAAGAAGCCCCGGATCATCTCGAAAACGTCGAAATTCTCTTGACGAGGCTCGGTTTCTTCAGATCTTCCTCAAACTCGTAACCCTCGGTGGCTTTCCGCGTTGCAGCAATCGCGCCCTTCCGACGCTTCCCGCCGTATTGGTTTACAATGCGGCGATGCTCCATTTTATCACTGATTTTGTCGATGAGCCCCATGTCAACGCGTATTTCGTTTTAGTGGTGGATCGTGTTAGCGATGGACAAGGGCGGTGATCGCTGCCCCTCCTTATTAAGGATTCTGGTGCCTGGCGTCGGCAAAGACGAGCTACGAATCGGGTTACTAAACAACACCGATCCTCGAAATCGGCGAGGCGCGCTAGTGGTGCATGGAACGAGGTTTCTATTACCCTTACCCTGTAAGCACTCGGGAAAGCGAGGAGTCGCCAGGAGCGAAGAACATGGTTGGTTGATCGCGGGGAACCCTGCCGCATACCCTTTTCTTATCTTGCGTTCGTAGTCCCAAGCCACTAATTAGCGCCACTAATTAGCGCCACTAATCGAAAAGTGCCGACAAGGAGCAACAATCCAGCTAGCATATCCCAAATATCTCGTCCTTGCGACATCATGATATACCGAATGCAAATGCGAGTAAGCTAATTGGTTGAATATTATAGTCTCAACACAGGGCCAACCCTGCTGGTCGCCATGAGCAATGTCGGTAGCTTTAATTAAAACTCGGAGTTTTCTCGCAAGAACGTGTGTTCTCTGAGCTCGCACGGGTCCCAACCGAACGTTTCTGCCCTCACCCTACCCACATGGGGTGGTTCACCTGAGACCGGTGCCGCTCAGACCTTGAAGAGGGTGCTGCGCCTGCTGTCAACCTTTGGCCAGATACGCTGATTTTACCGAGTCTGATGAGACTAATATCATTATTGTCACTTATTGGAGCGGTATTCGCATTCCCCATTCCCGGTGAGAGCTACAAGTGCACGAATGTCGTGGTGTCAGTCGATCCGGGGATGTCTGATCATGCATACGAATCGCACTTTGACCTGCTAAGCATGCCATATATGCCAGATCTGAATGTGGTTCGCCATTTCCGAATTGGTACAGGCTTCCGTGGATACGTGGTCTCGGTGCCCACAAAGGCGCTTGATGAAGTGCTGTCAGCGTTGTCCGCTTCCCCTGATGTCCTTGTGGCCGAAAGGGATTCCGTGGGCCACGTTGACGAGGTCGAGACGAATGCGCCTTGGGGTCTGGGGCGAATCAGCCATCGCTACATCGAATCGGATCGAGAGTTCCAGCAGTACGTATACAATAAAGACGCTGGCACTAACGTGAAGGTCTATTTGCTCGACAGCGGGATCTATGCCGAGCATGAAGAGTTCCGCAAGGAGCGAAAGGGGCTCCTGCCACCTCCGCCTCGGGCGAGGTTCCTGAAAAGCTTCGTCTCTGCGGAGTCGGACGATGCAGACCTGCTCGGCCACGGCACCCATTGCGCAGGTACGATTGGGGGAAACAGCTTTGGCGTTGCTAAAAACGTGGATATCGACGTCATCAAGGTCTGCAATCGATATGGCGAGTGTCTCATGTCGGAGGTCATTGCCGGCTTAGAGTACGCGGTCGCACAGTTCCTAGAGTCCCCAAGCACGGCCGCCCCGAAGGGATCCCTGATATCCATGTCGCTGGGGCTACCCGCTGAACAGTCGCTATCGTTAGCGTTTGCAGCCAAAGCCGCAGTAGGAAGTGGTATCCTGATTGTAGCGTCGGCGGGGAACAATGAAGAGGATGCGTGCAGCCACACACCCGCTTCAGTAGCTGAGGTTCTCACGGTGGGGGCAACAGACGTCGCTGACTCGCGCGCGTCATTTTCCAACTTCGGTCGATGCGTTGATGTGTTCGCCCCAGGGCAGAACGTGCTTAGTGCATCAAACAAGGGCCCGAGGAGAACACGGCTCATGTCGGGCACATCAATGTCTACGCCCCATGTGTCGGGACTCGTGGCGTACTATCTTTCTCTTGCTGAAGATGGTGTATTCACATCGCCAGAGTTCATCAAACGCTTCATAATGAGTAGGGCGACCAAGAACCTTGTGGAGGACTCCCGCTCTACGAACAATCTACTTGTATATAACGGTTAGAAAATATCTACGAATAAAAATTGAGGGTGTATGCTGATACAATTGTAATTTTTTTTCTTCAGGCAAAGCCCCGCCTGGGTCTTTTACGCGCCCGCCGTCCACGGCCGTCTCGTAACATGCTCACTGTTTACATAATTCTTCCGCGGTCGCAGTTCTGAGTTCGACCGGCACTGTTGGACATGCAGCTGGCACGGCTGATCAGGCAATTCTCGACCTCCTTAGCGGTTGCTCAGGCTAAAGCAGTAAAGCCTCAGAAAAAGCCGGCTCAGGTCAAAGAAATCATCATCTCATGGCTTATATCGAAGAATGATTTGGATGGGCAGAAATCTAAAGCTATCGGCTCGGTGCTACAGCGAGGACACAAGCTGCAAATACGGCTCGAGAATAAAACCAAACGAAAAGCGGCCCAGCAGCTCTCCCAAAACGAGATTGAGGCCCGCAATCTACTGCTGGAGCGCGTGACCGCACTGGTCGATCAGGCTGGCGGGGCTCAGGCAAAAGAACCAGAAGGAACTCTGCAGCGCCGCATGATGCTTTATTTCAAACCGAAGAGCTGATTGGAACCACTGCAACTGCACCAAGGCGCGGGCTATTGCCATGGTGATACGGCATACCCACCACGGCAGTCGTGCCATTAGACGCGATAGCCCGGCCGAATCCAGAGTCAGCAGCGCCGGGAGGAACCCCGAGATCCGTGAGTTCCATCGAGCTAAGGTCCAGTTTCCAAAGACCACCCTGACCGTTCATGGCATGAGGCGATGCCAGCAGCACTGTGTGCTTGTTTTCTGCGCCCAGTAGTACACCACTACTGCCGAACCACTCAAACTCAGCAGAGCCGCCAACACTGCGTCTTTGCGTATTTTTGTATATAGATAGCTGACCCGCTTGACTTCGTGACGCATTAGTGCTGGCTGGTGATCCTATCACCATGTAATCTTTGTTTCCCGCCAGAACGTAGTCTCCGAAGCCGGTCATCCCGGGCTCGGTGTCGTCCCCATCCTGTAGGGTCAGTATATGTTTGCGCGTTGCATAGTCGTATCCATTAACTTGCGACTCGCCCGGCACCCCGACTAAAACAAACCGCTGAGTGATGCTAATTCTTGACCCGAGCCGGCTGTATTCATCCTCTCCTGTTGCCATCCTGTAGGTGTGGGAATCGAGCATTATGGCACCCACTGCTATCACTCGGCGAAGGACTGCGATCGGCAGAGCAAACACAAGCCCTGCTTGGTCGATAATATCATCGGGGTCCGTGTCGTCATCATAGTAGGGGGCACCTACATATAGCACATCAAGGTCTTGATCTACAGCCAGCGCCATTCCTACCAACTTCAGGCCGCGCTTCCCATAGGTAGTGGTGGCATTCCGCCATCCTATAGATCCGATCCAAGTTCCTGTGGTATTGAATACATCCAGCGTACTTATCCCGGGGTTCGCTACCACAAGGTAATTTTTCCACACCGCCATGCTCTGACCAAATTGCGCGGCAAACATTCCTGGCAGTTTGATGCCCTGTTTCGCATTCAGCGTCTGGGAGAGCTCGAAGTTCTCATCGTATATGTACACCTTGCCTTCACTTGCAGCAGCTACCGCCCAGCTTGTATTCCACAAGGTAATTGCTGTTCCGAATCCTGGCCGGAGGTGGCCCATTCCAGCGGTCAGCTTCGTGTCTGCCTCGAGAGGCGGCACAGATACAATCTCACAGTTCAGCTCAGTCGCGCGTGCCGGATATATTGAGCTGGAAATCGTTGACTTGGCATCTTTGAATATCTCCAGGATGCCTTTGATGCTCATCAAATTTGGCTCTTTACGTTTTTCAAGGTCTTGAGGGCGGCGGCGTCTATGCCGTTTGCCATCAAACACTTGGCAAAGGTCCCATGCATTGCTGAGTGAGTCCCCATCTAGCCAGGACAAGAACCGGGGCACGCACTCTTCTATTTGCTGCTGCATATCGGTCATACCCCCGACGACATAAGATTCAAGCTGGTCGAAAAGAAGTGGAGACCGCCGTGCAAACCGCTTGTAGCCCACATTGGCAACATTGACCTCGGCCCCAAGCGCCGCTTTTCCTCTAGTCATGCAGTACTTGATTGAAGAGCCGGGGATATTAGGAAAGCCATTTGCCCGAAGCAGCTCCTGGATATCTTTCACGTTGTAGTTCCACTCGCTGTTCAACCAGTTGGAATTGGTAGGATCACTCGTGATCCGCTGCAATTGAATCATATCACCCCCTACATCCAATAGTTGGTGAGCCTCGTCATAATTTCCGTCAAATTCGCGGTCAGCCATCGCGCGCAGGAGGCCTTGGAAGACACCGAGGGAGTGCCAACTCACGTCAGAGACTTGATGGGTTAAAACACCGATTAAGAATGCCTCCAGCTCTGAAGTATCATGGCCGAACGCTCTGCGCCTATTGACGAGCTCTATTCCGGTGGCCAGGAATGGTGGCCAATGTGCCTCCTCGGCGGCATCGTGTTGGCCCATGCAATCATAGAATGCGTCGGGGTAGAATGCGCCAGCTCGAACGAATGCCTCATTTCGACTAATGCGCTCCGGTAGATAAGGCAGTAGACGCTCGACTAAATACGAATGGACGCTGTAGACAGGGTTAGTACCGTCCTGCTCATATAGTGATACCCCTCGCAGGGGCAAAGTACTTACGCAACTCCGCATGCATCAGACAATGAGAGCAGTGAGACCGTAAACAATTGCCACCGCATTCTTGTCAACGGATGCCTCGGTCGAGCTTTCCGGAAAGCCCACACACAGCACTCTAACAGAACTGGACTCGGTGCCCCTCTGGCCTTACCCTACCTAGGCCTGCGCTCTATAATTGCCATGGAGAGATGGACGCTAATGCATGGTCCTTACCCTGGGTCGAGAAGCGGCCTACTTGTGGTGGAAACAGGTATTCTCGTGCGGAGGACCATAGGAGCGGTATATGTTCCAGATGGTTTTATGCTGAAGGGACCATTTCATACGCCCTCCACGAAAATTCAGTACGTGACTGGTATATACTAACGCTACGACCTCGCAAGTCAGCTTTTTTATAGAAAGAGGAACAGCGGAATCTGTTAGCCACAATTATATAGGTTAAACACTCACACAATTGTTCTGGCATCATGAACCCAGTTGCGCTTTTCAATAAAGTCGAAGAATCGAGCAACGCCATCCGCCTCCTTCATTGTCCTCTTCGAGCCCACAATAACAAGCTTCTGCTTTGCTCGAGTGAATGCTACATTCAAGCGTCGCCAGTCTTTTAGAAGCTCGCCTGTCCGTGTCGTCGAATTAGATCTCACAAGAGATACGATAATGCACTTCTTGTCACGCCCTTGAGCCTGATCAGCGGTGAGTACCTCAAGACCATCCGCTAATTGCCCGCTCAGCAACTCGCGAAGGTATGACAACTGCTTCCTATAAACGCTGATCACTGCAAGATTGTTCATAGCGAGTCCTCCAGCAGCAAATTGTAATATGAGTTGCTGAATGATAGAAGCTTCTCCCGCGTTGGAGATTCCACCATTGTGCTCTTTCTCGAATGCTTCTTCGCCAAGAGTGTCCGTATTTATGAAAACCACACGATTTTCGGGATCAACAGCTGACAAGAATGGTTCCACAGAGACAATATCGTTCAGCTGCGGCAGATCCAGTTTCTGCCTCGCAATGGTGTCATCACCACACGTCAAGCGACCACCATATACGAGCTCGCTGGAGAGGCTCATGATGTCTTCGCACATTCGATACTGTTTGGTCAACTCGACAATGGCCATTGGGTGTGCCTCGCACAGCATCTTGAAAAGTGAGTTGTCGAGGCCTCCCAGCTTGGCTTCCTGGTTGCGCACTAAGGGCGGAAGCTGGTAGTGATCCCCGACCAGGACGAACTTCGAAGCCAGTCGAATAGGTCCCAAGCAAAATGGCAGAGTGATCTGCGAAGCTTCGTCGACAATGCAATACTCGAACTTCCTGAGCGCGAAGAGTTTATGGTTGATGTAATGGCTAGTGCATGCAACTACTGGCGCCTCAAGAAATCGTTCGTACTCGCCAGATACTTCTGCAGCGCTCGCACTGACCCGTTGAACGTCAGGGTGTACATTCTCAAGACCACTTCCTAGACGTAGACAATCAATGTTTGCACTTAGCAGCTTGCGGACGATGGTATCCACGGCTGAATTCGTGTATGCACTGATCAATACACTCTGCTTTTTGGTTACAATAGAGGCCACAATCGCAGCTATCGTAGTTGTTTTTCCTGTGCCGGGCATGCCAAGGACGAGTGCGTAATCTTTCGCACTGAGCACCTTGTTCAATGCTAGAGTTTGATCTTCGTTCAGGTTGAGGTGGTGCTTTTGGTGCTCCTCAGCGCTGTCGTCTTTTTCCACCTCTTCCATGGTCGATCTGTTGGTCAGTTGGCCCGTAGTTGGAGCCGCAGAGTTCGAAAGAACACGGCCAGACACCCAGTCGGCAGTTGTCCTGATCTTCTTGATGCTCAGATTCGAGAACTGAGGAGTTGCCATATCCACAATCAGTTCGCGAAGACGATCAAAATCCATCAGCGTAACAAGGTTATTGCGCGCCAGGCCAAGGTGGGCATCCTGCGACCACCTTTCAACATCCACGCGGTACTTCCCCGAGCGCAGCAGCGCATTAGAGACTGCTATCGTTATGCTTCGAGGGCCTGCTTCAATGCATAATCCGAATGCTAAGCCCATTTGCTGTTTGGTGCTCACTACAATGCGATCATTGACGCTGACCCCAAAAGGCTGAGCTGTGCCAGGGGCTACAGCGTCCGCTGTATGCTCCATTCTGTATGCATACACGTTTGGAGTTCCAGAATCTAGAGCTGTCGTTGCCTGCAACAAGAGCGGCTTGCTGTTAACCAGCCACCACTGCTTCTCTCTCAACTGCGCTGGTTTGGCCAGGACATCATACTCGAGATCGAGGAGATGGTTCCAATGAGTGATAAACTCGAGAAACTTTGCAGCAAACTTACCAGCAGCAACTGCATCGTTAAACCAGGAGCTTAACCCAGGAGATCCAGAGGTATTACCGCCGTCCACAGTTGCCGTATAGATTCCGCAGCTATTTTTTCTACTGCACCACTCGCATGTCTTTTCCGATGCCGCCGTGGGGCTTGGAAGGCGATTATCGGGCAGGTGCCATATGTTGCGCGCAACGATATTTCGTTGCTGGATCAATTCGCGAACCTCGCTGGGAAGCGATGTGACGGCAATAGTAATGCCAGAGCTTGTGTAGTACAGCAGGGACCACGGGTGTGTGTTATTCGGATGCCGCTCGGCTAGAAGAAGCGTGTAGAGAGACGTTTGCGCCCTGTGGCTCATAAGCGATGTGTTTTTTCCCGTTTTGATCTCCAGTCCAGCCAGCCTAATATGTCCTGTGTTACCTCCCGTAATCTCAGTTGTCTCTACCGTGACGTCCGGTTTCCCCACTAGGCCCCAAAATGGCGACCGAATCTCTTCCTCCACCTGGGCGGTGCGACGGAGTCTAATCTTCATCTTGGACTGGCCACGGTGTGTATCGACCGCTTGGCCCGTATTGCCAAACATTGACCCCGCCCAGGTTTGGATTAAGGGAACTTGCTCGAGCACTCTTTTTTTGGCAGTGGGAACATCAAGACCAACAAGGAATAAGTCCAGCCGAAGATCATCAAGCAGTTTAGAGAGACTGCGATCAATTTCAGCAGAACTGAAGGCCTTGAGGGGATCGTCCTTTGTGGCACGCATAAGACAGTCTTGAATCAGCTCGTGCTTTAGCGTTCCCAGTACTGTATGCTCATTGATCTCCGAAGGAACCCGCACTTTTCCCCGAAGCGCTATTTGCCGCTCGCACGACATTGACTCAGCCACGCTTGTACACGGAACCAAGATGTCGGGATTTATCACCGCGAACAAGCCATTCGAGTCGTTGACCTCAATGGGCTCGGGTATCTGGTCGCCAATTATATGAATTGTGTCACCCTTCTCGGGAACCACACGGGTCCAGGAACCTGCCAATGTGACCGTTTTCGATTTGTTGTCCGCGTCCGTGCACGAGAGTATCACTTGCTTGCCCACGCTGCTTCCGCCTTGCACAACCAAACGTAAAACTCGCCGGTTGTGAAAGAAGGACGGGGAGAATTGCGCGGGCTGCATTGCTATCAGGTCTTCCAGGTCAGAATCAGAGTCATCGCTAAAGTCAGGCTCCGGGGTGGGGATTTTAGTGGAGATTTCTAGGAATTTTGGCTGGGTTGCTGCGGGGAGTCCCTCGTTCTTTCGAACCTTGAGACGTGGCATCGGTGGCGATGAGCCCGGAAGCAGTTCGGAGTACTTTCCTAAACTGCCCCCGATGGACTCTGATGCGGAAGCTGGGCGCTTTTGACCAAGGGGCGTTGGTACTGCGCGCTCGCGGCCGGGTGTCTCGTCAAGCATCATCGAGCTGCTACTCGGCCGGTCAAACATTGCGCGCCCTAGTGGAGATGATTGCCACCCGACGCTGACCTCGACTTCCTCCAGAGCTCGCGGAGACTCATCCAACGGCATTGGTCAGTGTTGAGCAGCAGTAAGAACCGCCTCTGAATCTGTTTCACTATGCGCGCGCGCGCGAGATGCATAATAAAGGCACGTGATATGTCTTACCAACGACGCGTGAGAATGCTTTACTAATTAATTGTTGTTGACACTGTGCCACAAACCTGCTCTAGCCTAACGCTACATAATCATCACCTTAGCATCCAAAGGCTCGGTCCAAACCCGGGGAGGGTGTGAGCGCCGATCCATTTGCTTAACGACTTGGGCAGACTCTACGAGCTGGTTCATGTAAACCAAGCACGTTCTATGATCGAATTGCGACAGGGTGATTGGGTGCACTGTTTCGATATCCTTCGCATGGTTGAGCCGGGCCTTGATCACAAGCACGAAGTCAACTGAATATAGAGGCGAGCTGGTTGTGAACCCGACCTTTCCGTCATAGCCTATCTCAGGCTGCTCTTTCGCTAGCACTGTGCCCTTGTCGTCGGGGTTCAGGCCGAGCGGCACCTTCAGCTCGAGCTTCACGGGAGTGTCGATACCGGCTTTCTTATCTTGCTCAGCAGAGGTGAAGTCCTTGAACACTTTTGTGATGCGGCTGCGCGTTTCTTGGACCTCTGCGTCCGACGCTGGTTGCTGCGATGCCTCACTCGACACAGACGACCGGTTGCTCTGTGGCGTCTGCGGCTGCTGTTGCGCTGGCGTGGTGGGATCTATGAACTTCGTGATCTCTACGAGCTCCAATGACATTCTTTTGACCTTTACTTTCTTTGACTTCGGCCAATCTTTGTTCACCTGGATTCGGACTTGCATAGGTAGGGTGTCGCCCGGGCCGTAGGCCGACACCGGCAAAGACCACTCGAGATTCGCCAGATGATCCGACGACGGAACGTCCCCCATTAATGGTTGGTGGAAAGTTCCGAATGTTGACAGGGTGTCAAATCGTCGCATTCGGATGGGAAACTTGTGATTTGTCTTTATCCCGCCGGCCTCAATCGATACGAACACATGGTGCACCGACTCAAGCTGCTTGGCCAGGCTAATTGATGCGGTTGGCGAGCGCTGCGTGGGTAAACTGAGGGTGAATGGGACATCCAGTGCGTATACATCTCCGCTTTCACTGGTTTGGTAGATTTCTTTTTGTCTTGTTACTAAAAACGACTTCTCGCGCTTCGGCGCGGCCATGCTAGGCCTATGAGACGGCAGCGTGATTGAATCTGTGCGAAAAACGCCCACAGTGACGCGCTTGACGGCGATCGGTTCGGCGGAAGTCTTGCCCTGCGGGGGGCGGATCTCGACTGTCCCGACAATTCGGGGCCAAGTGGCGGGTATCCCAGGAAACCCCTGGACTATGTCGTCATTTGGCGGTCCCTTGAGTTTGACTTCAAGGGGCATTGTCTACAGAAGAAGGGCGCCTTTTGCTAGAGGTGCCTTCACGATCTATGCGTGTTGTTATTATGTGTTTTGGTGTTTAGAGGTGTCGGACCAGCAATGGGCAAGGTTTCGCTCTGTCGACCTGGGGGGTGGAAATCTAGCGCCATGAAATGCATCGTATTGAGCGGGGCCACTGTGCCATTTCAGGCCCTAGTGGATTCGATTGATGAGCAATTTGTTGAAGACCTGAGGCGGCATGGCTATACCGAAGTTGAAGTGCAGCACGGCTACGCACAACCACGGCAAGTCCCAGGCGTCCACTACTTCGACTTCGACGCAAACATCCGCGCAAGAGTGCATTCATCTCAACTTGTTATTACCCATGCCGGCACAGGCTCCATTCTAGATGCTGCTGAGCGCGGGCATGGACTTTCGGGCCGGAAAATAATCGTTGTTGTTAATGCCAAGCTCATGAATAACCACCAGCTCGAAGTTGCCGACAAATTGGAGCAGTTGAGCACTATATACGTCTGCTCTTCGCCCAGTGCGCTCAAAGACTCACTCAACATAGTTACTCATCGCGAGTTTGCTAAATTGGACACGCCCACCACATTACAGACCGTGGTTGATCAAGAGCTGGCCCGAAAATGGGTATGAGGACTGACAGTAATATACAACTAAAGATGTACAGCTTTAGAAATCGTTATCGAGCGGTAGCTCGATGGTTCTTATATTCGCCTCGGAGCACAGAACGCACTCCTCGGTCAACGGGTCATCAGAGCTTGTATCACTGAGTGCTTTCATACCGCGCTGGTCCCGGAGCTGTTTGATGCAATCGCCATGGAATCCGTGCTGGCAGGGGAACACGTAGAACTTTCGAGTCACCAGCGGCAGGTCGCAATAGCCGCACGGTTCGCCCGGCTCGATAAGAACGCTCCGTTTTTTGAAATGCGCAATCTCATCCTGCATTTCCTGAGACGCCTTCAGGGAGTCATCAATATCGGCGTTAAGAATGCCGAGCGTATTGTTCGTCTGCTCCAAGCTCTTCACGATTTCCGGCGCCAGCTCGTTCAACGTTTCGAAATCCGGGAACTGCGCAAGGAGGTCGTCGACACGCAGAAGTTTAATGAACCGCAGGGCGGCTGCCTCGGCTCCCTTCACCACTATCATGCGCCTCACTACTTCGCGCAGCAAATACTTGCGCAGCTCATCGTTCATGGTCACCTGCTTATCGGCGATATCGACGGCAACGTCCAGCATTTCGGGAGACCCTTCCTCCAAGCACACCATCACAGCTTCCTCAAATAGACCCATTAAAGTGTAAATGAACACCGCTGACTCGAGGCGCCGATATTTCAAGCATATTCTCAGCACAGAATCCTGGTCGCTGAACTTCGAGGCATGTTCACGCAGAACCAATAGCAGGGAGTGGTCAGACTCGTCGTTGAGACACATGCATGTGACAAGCGCGTTGTATACCAGCACGTCAGTGCTATTTTCCCGAACCACAAGAAACCGAAGATACCGCAGCGCGTGATTCTCGTTGGATGGTCCCCGATATGTGGTCGCGTAGGATATAAGGCTGGGAATTAGGGGTACCGGGTCGAGTCCCACAATGCGCATCCAGGATTCTACCGTTCCGCGTGGTTCGTTCGACAAAAGAACTGCGGCAAACTTGTAAACGCTCGGCTTATGCTCCGATTGCCGGATAAGTTCTAGCGCGTCGTTCCAGCGCTCCTCCGCAGTGTAGAACGCAATTGCTCCGGCAACATCACCTGCCTCTATCAATACACTGACGTATGCGTCGAATTCGCCCTTCTCCTTCAAGATTTGCAGAGTTGTTGAGGTGTCCTGCTGTCCCGTTCGCTTTGCCGATGGCTTGAGCACTCTGTCGTCACCAAGTTCGACCAGCCAGCTGGTTAGAATGACTTGCTGAGCCTTGAGTTTAGTACGGCGCAGCCGTGCGAACAGCAGCTCGCCCAAGGCGTTCTCATCGCGCTCGATCACTTGCAGCGCTGCTGGCTCCAAGCGGGCATCGCTCTGCCCCAGTAGCTTTGCTCCCTTAAGGGGGTCTCCACTAGCTAGCTCATGCTGGCCGTAGGCTTGGAGCACATAGCTTCTGGCTTCCCCGGTCTTGGCAACCTCCAGGGCCTCATCGTACCGGTGAGCATCGGCCAGAGCGTGCCATATTTCGGCCAGCTCGTTGTCAAATCTGAGCTCGTAAAGGTCGGTAGTTGTGAAGAGCCACTGCGTTCCAGCGCTGTGGTCAATGCTCACTCCACGCACCTCGTCGCTGAAGGGGAGTTGGATTACTTTTTCAACTGCTGCCGACACCATGTTCACAACTGTAAGGCTCGGATCGTGGGCATGCAGCACAAAGATATGGTAGTTCGATAGAAGTAGACGGTTGGCATGGCTTATATCCAAGATCTGCCATTCCCCCGCGCGTTTGAAGCCTACGTGCGAGTCGCCAAGCACGGCGGCCAGCGCCACATTGTCCGGCGAGCATACAAGCCCCCGAACGGGCCCAGGCGAGTCACTCGGCACGGATACAAGTGTCTCGGGCTGCTCGCTGAAGACTGGTTTGTAAATCTCGCCATTCGAGGCGGCGGGGCCGCTCTCGATCTTCGACGCGTCCCACGACAGCACGTTTCTTCCAGTGCTGAGCGTTACTTCGTGTTCACGCAGCAGAATTGTCCGGATCGGCTTGCGTTCGCTGCTTCTCCACAGCTCGGTCACGTACTTCATGTCACGCCGGAAGTAGGTCTCGTTGGCGGTGGAGTCGACAGAAATCTCCACAAGTGTGCCCATCCCGGTGCCGAGCAGAACTACTCCCTTCTTGCGCGGGTAGAACGCGGCGGCAGTCGTGGCGTGACCCTGTAGCTTGGACAAGTGCTTCAACTCTTTGCGCGCGTTCTTGTGGTCGGCAAAGTAGAAATGCTCGTTCCGTTGCGTGACGACAAGAAGCTGCCGGCCCGAGTGGTCTACATATAGCTGCTTGATCGGGCCTGAGTTCTCGGCATGCTTCTTGGGAATCTGCAGATCCTCAACGGCACTGGGGTTGTCGAGGTCAATCCGCACCACCGTAGACGCCCCGGCGGTGAGGTAAAGCCAGTTAGACGCTACCGCCACCGAGTAAATTGCGTCCGGGCTGAACATAAGTCGCACCTGCGACACGGAAATGTCTAATGACGGTGGCGACATGGTGAGTTTTCCGGCTCCGGCTCCTTTGCCGCTGGGCCCACTTAACCCACACTCGACACTCACACGCACAGCTTGACAAGGGCACGGTCCGCCTATCGACGATATCAAGTCACCGCCGACACATGGTACGTCGAACTCGATCGGCGGGTCAGCTGGGGTAGGGACTGAAAACACCCGAAGCCAGCGAAGAGCTGGAGCAGCATAGCGATCACCCGTTGGCTTGAGGTTGAATCAGAGCTCAGTACGGCCGCATATGAAAAGCGTGCCACTCCACATCCTTATCGAGGCGCAGGAGCATATCGTGACCGTGGAATTGTCTAGCGGGGAGACGTACCGCGGGCGGCTGCGTCATGCAGAGGACAACATGAACCTCGAACTTCAGGACGTCACTGTCACGGGCCGTAACGGCGAGCCGAGCCACATGAACAGCGTATTTGTACGTGGCTCGCACATCAAGGTCATTCAGCTACCGGAGGTCCTCAAATTCGCCCCAATACTGAGGCCCGATCTCACTCAGAAGGCCAGGGAAACAGCTAAACAAAGATCTAAGTCAAGGCCTAATCGGGGAGGCGTTTCAAAGCCCCCAAGAAAGGCCCAAAGAACTAATTAACCAACTAATGTTTGTTTATGTGTGACGATGAATGTTGTGCACCCTAATTACGTTGTGCATGGGCACTAGGTCAAGGTAACGCAAGATGTCACTCGCTTCCTAATGACACTCATCATTGGCTACCGCGAATTAATAGTTCATATCATAGTGAATAACGAGCTTCTTGGCCCAATGGTGCTTATATGCTGTTTATATGCTCTTCGAATGCGTGATACCCACGGGTTAATGAAGTCTATAAAAAGTGTAGCTGATCGATACGACGACATGCCGTATTTTACAGCGACATGTTTTCAGTAAACAAACCAACATTACAGCGATTGGTCGTCAAATCCTCATAATACAGATGTCCAATAGGGTACACATACGCCCAGTAAGTCAGGGGCACGGGCACCTACGCAATGGATACGAAATAACAAAGAGTGTTAATTACGCTTCTTCTAGACTCGCTGAATTTAATGCATTTTCTGCCTTTGCGGGTACGAAATTTAGCACCAAAACCAGCGCTAGCGGGGGACCAGCTTGGGGGGCTTGGTGTAGAAGGTACCACTACCGTGCATGCCTAGTGTTTGCGCGCGATGAGATAATAGGGTTAGGAGCATGGATTGGCTTCGATGAGTTGATGTTGGCGGCGTTAGAGCTGGTCGGGCCGTTGCAGGCGAGGAGCATAAAACCGATAGAAACATCGCAAGGAGAGCTGCTGAGGCAGTAAGGATTTGGCCAAACCATCAAGTCGAGCCTCAGGCTTTTCGTGTCCGGTTTAGCGCTGACGATGATAGATATCTACATAAAATGCCTTAGACGAGACGGCCTCCAATGAACGTCGGCTACTAGTCGGATCATAGGCGATTCGTCGGTTCCGACTGAGTCAGGGGCAATCCAGCGCGTTAGACGCGTGGACGCGGCACTGGACGGTAGAAAAAAACCCTTACATAATAACCCTGCATGAACGCGTTTCTTCGTGTCGCGGACCCACACCACAGTCGAGACGCAAAGGTATAATAGGAGCCACTCCTCGATTGGCGAACTAAACCTCTGCCGGTCCCAGATCTTGTCCAACTTAGTCCATTCTTTTACGACGACCACGACAATGCTGTCCTTTTACACTCTTTTGACGGCACTCCCCCTTGCCTATGCAGCCGGCAGCAACAGCACCAGCGCCTGGAGCAACAGCCGCGCCCCGACTCAGATTGCCGAGTCTAACGGAGCCGCTGCAGTCTCGAAGTCGCCCGCGGCTGCTGCCACTACTTTCACCACCACCTACGTCGTTGAGACGCTCACCACCTACTGCTCTACACCTACCACCATCACCAGCAACGGCCAAACGATCACGGTTACTGCTCCTACAACCGTTACGATCACTGGTCCGTGCACTGTTACCTCCACTGGCACGTCTACCCCTGGCCAGGCCAGCAAGTCCACCCAGCCTAAGACCCCGTCCGTTGGTGCTGAGGCCACTGCTAGCGCATTCACAACGACGATCACCGAGGTCGTGCAAACGTTGACGACGTACTGCTCCGAGCCGACGACATTCGCGACTAATGGCAAGACTTACACCGTCACCGAGGCTAGCACCCTGACCATTACCGACTGCCCTTGCACGCAGACCAGGACGGTTGCAACCTCGGCCCCGGGCACCCCTTCGGTCGCCGCGGTCGAGTCGTCGGCCCCCCAGCCTACTGTTTATACCACCGTTCTGTCGACGCTGACCACGTATGTGCCCAGCGCCACCACGATCCGCACTAACGGCAAGACCTACACTGCGACCGAGGCTACCACTCTCACGATCACTGACTGCCCCTGCACGCTCACGTCCAGCAACAATAGCACTGCTCCTACTGGCGTCACCGGCACCAAGACCCTGTTTGTGACCGAGGGCACCGAAATTGTCAAGACGCTGACGACCCTCTCCAGCTCCAGCCCGGCACCGCAAGGCTCCGTGGAGGCTGCTGCCTCGTCGTCGGTGCCCGCTGCTGCCTCGTCGTCGGTGCCCGCTGCTGCTTCGTCGTCGTTGCCCGCTGCTGCTCTCGTGACGACGTCATCTGAGGTTCCCGCGGCGCAGTCTGGCGGATCCGTGGAGGCGACCGCTGCGCCCCCCAGCCCGTTCAACTCCACGAACCAGGGCGAGTCGACTCCCGTTGTGATCAACGGCGTCGCGACCCCTGTGTGGTCTACCGTCGCGGCTTTGCTTGCGGCCTTCGCACTGCTGCTCTAGGGCGTCAAAATTCCATATACATAGCACTAACTTTAGTCGCTCTTTACATACCCACTTAACATATCGCTCATTTGCACATCCGATCACTACTCACTGTACAGCGATAGTGAGCGTGAGCTATCGATGAAAAAAAGGGGCCCAAGAAGGCGAGGGTTCCAAAAATTCTCTGCGCGACGTGAAGCCGGCAGAAGTGGTCTTAAGTGTTGATTTTTCAACTAGCAAAAACACAATCTCGGACGAATCCTCACTGATATGCGTAATGCCCTTGCATAAGGATGAAGAACCAACTGAGCCTGCTCATGCGACTTTTATACCAGTGTGATTACATAACACAACACGCACTGTTGAAACATATAAACAAACCGCCGCCGGCATTGATAACGCCTTCACCAAGAAATAGTTAAATAAATAATGATGCTGGGTATGCTGAGCAAGACTAATTGGCCTCAAAGCAATCAGAAGCAGAGCGAAAGCCCTCATGTATGTGAGGTATCTCTTCTTCTGTGGGCCTTGTATTACGCTTTTTGCGACTGCCACCCGCGGGAGGCTTCCGTTTAAAAGACAGCCGGGTCTGGTTCGCAGCTTTGGACAGATCTTTCATTGCTGTGATTACGTCGCCTGATGCCAGAGCTGCCTCGTTCTCTGGAGGAATCTCGATGTTCACCTCTTTATATTTTGGCTCGAACTCCAGAGGAATAATCCGTTTCGACGGAACATATCGCAGACGAAGAGTATCAGCGACATTTACTGATACGCTGCCCGAGCTTTGATAGATGCGGTCCCTGATAAAACGGTGGCCATCAAACGCATGCGACAGCTTCGATTCTTCTTTCGCGGTCATCAACATATAGACACTGCCATTTCGTTTGCGGCCAGTTCTTCCCATTCGCTGGATGTTGCGGATGGGGCTTTGAGATTGGTCGTAGCAAATGATCAGATCTACTTGGCCAATGTCAAGGCCCTCTTCGCCGATCGACGTCGCAACAAGCACATTTATTTGCCCGCCTTTGAACTTTGTCAGGATCTCTTGCTGCTCTTTTTGAGTCATTCCCTTGACTCCTACTGCTTTGTTGGACGTAGCCTGACCCACGAACAGGCTGGCGTTCACTATCTGGGGCGAATGCCGACCTAAAATCCATAGAATTTCGGCGGCTGAATCTCGATACTCTGCAAAGACTATTATGCGCGAGTCTGCGCTGCGGTCCCGCTGGAAGTTATTGATGATATCCACCAGATACTCGAGCTTTGAGTGGCCAATAAACGACGGAACGCGTTCGCTTTCCTCGTACTTGTATGTGGGCCCCTTGTCGTTGCCGTAGATGAGCTTGCGGCATGTTCTGCTAATATCGCTGAAGCCTGGCGCGGTTAGGAGCTTTTTTGCATTTATTCCATTCGAGCCCATCAGTTCTAGCTCCAGCTGATGCATGCGGGAGTAGAAAGGTACAATGCCGTGATTTCGAAGCAGCATGGTCGCATATGCTACCTTCGACATGAGGCCAGCAATAGCCTGGATCTGGAACCTGCGCCCATTGTTGAAACGCGCCGCTGTCGCAGTCATGTAGCGGCGAGTCTCCTGCTGAAGCATGAATGGGTGCACCACTGAGATGTTCTGCGACACGATGCCGGCCTGCTGCAGAACTCTCATCTGCTCCTTCGTAGCCCGATCAGCGAGCGCCATGAGATCAATCTGGGCTTGGGAGGGCTCGACCACTACTTTCTCGACTTGGCGGCTGTGAACATACTTTTGGATATCCAAGCTCTCCTCGCTCCGGATCTCCGTGGCCGAGATTCCTAGCGTATCAATGATCTGCTGCACGCCGTCAATCTTGCCAGACGGGGTGGCCGTGAGAGCAAGAACGCGGAAGCTTGGATTGGCATCGCGGATCATGCGTACTACGTTGACATAGCTATGGTTTCCAGTAGCCCGGTGCGCCTCATCCATGACCACAAGTACGAAGTCGCTGGGGTTAACAATGCCCTGCCTGAGATCATTCTCAACCGTTTGAGCGGTTGCAAAGAAAACGCGCTTGGTTTTCCACTCATTTGTCCTGCCCTTTTTATCAACAACGCTCTGAAGCAGCGCCGCCGTCTCGTGGATGGAGATGCCACTCATCTGCAGAAAGCTTTCAACCTGTTGGGCGACCAGCGGACGCGTTGGGGCCACAAAGAGCAGCTTCGATGACCTCGTCCACCGGTACCAATTCATCATCACCACCGACGCGATGAACGTCTTGCCTAAACCCGTTGGCAATGCACAAATCAGGTTCTGGGTCAGAGCCTTGCGGATGATGTTTCGTTGGTAATCGCGAACCTCCATGTCAATGGGGTACTCGAAGGTCCCCAGCTCCGCATCGTCTAAATTGTGATGCGTTCTGCTTTCTGTGGCGCTTGTGGGTCGCGAAATGTTAAAGCGCCGGGGTTCACTAGCATTTTGACTATCAGCATCCGAGCTATCAAGTGCATCCAGTGCTGCGCTTATGGCCTGGTTATCCAGAAGCACCTGGCGATCGTCAGGCCCCGAATCTGAGTCGAGCGCTCTCAGCGCGGCTTCAGCTGCGGCGTCGTCACGGTTGATATAAGCACCGTGGAGCTCGTCTTCTGAGGCATCCAATGCTTCTAGAGCCTCAGCTGCCTCCTTACTGAGTTCATAGCCACTCATTTACTTTCATGCAAAACAGTGGCCACACTTGCACACACACAAGTGTAGTGAGCTGAGACGCGTTGGAGTCACACTGCCCTTACCCATAAGTTTATATTATCGCGGTAAGGCTCTCTTCTCGCTTCGAAACCAGCGGCGCATGTGCCGAGCAGGTAGCCTAGAAGAGCGTAGCGTGAATGATGCCAAGACGGAGGGGGCGATAGAGCCTTCCAGATCTTTTTTTTGTACACAAAACTTAAGATTTAGCAACGAGGAGGAAGCGAATGATTAATGCCTCACGAGATCGAGGCACCAGGCTAAGTTGAAGCGGCCATGCTGAATGGGTGGTATTAGTTTTCGGCATTTCCACTCAAGCTGAGCCTAGAGCTGACGCGGCTCGGCACCCGCTGCGGAGTTCTCGAGGTGGACACTCCGCCCTCGGCATAGTCGAATGTGGCCAGTGGAATGCCGGCGTGCGGATACGAATACCCATAACCAATACGATCCGCCGTGGTACCGAGGTCGTGATCATCTGAATTTGGAAGCCATTTGCGCAGCTTACGATGGAGGACGCGGACTTGATGGATCTTGAGTAATCTCTTTCTGAAGATTGCAGCAAGAATACCAAAGATCACAAGTAAGTAGAGGAGAAGCGTCCAGAACCCAGAGCCAGATCTCAACGATTGTTGGTAGTCATGAATCTGTTCAATGCTCAGCGCCTCGCCGCCCCGGAAAAAGTGGCCGTCAAGGGTGCTGTAGCCGACTTCAACGTCATGAGCATGGTCTCTTGGCGCTATCTGCGACGAAGAATAGAGCACGGCGCGGCCAAGGGTCCAGGAAATCTCAGTGCCTTTGATATCGGCAGCAGACTGGAATGTGTCTTGGAAGTCATGGTCCAATAGTGGGTTTTCAGGATTCAGCGGGAACTGGAACCCTTTGCTTAAGACGGTGAGCACCCATGTAGCCTTAAAGCATATCTGCCTAACCTCCTTCTCGCTGAACGGGGTCCCGTCTCCTTTGAGGTACATCCCATTGCCCAAGTTCTCAAAAAGAACGTCCCAATCACTGCCACACAGATCCGCGACTTTGTCCTGTAGCGTGTCGTAGTGGAACTTTCCCTTATTATTGAAGATGTCTTGGAGCGTGTACCAATACTCGCTGACGCCGACGAATTTATTGCCCTCCAGACTGAAGTCCGGAACGTGGACGCCGTTGAACAAGCAGGGCTCGTCGGGACAGGCGACGTCGTGCTTCAACAATCTTTCTACTCGGGATTCACACTCAGACCACTTTCCAGTGCCCATGAACAGGTACTCGGCGCCGTCAGGCATTATAAGAATCTCGCGCGCCATGACCGGCATGCAAGGGTCCCACACTGGCGCAGGATTGCCGTTATACTGTTTCTTGGCCTCAGGGTCGGTTTCATCGATCAGCTGTTGCAGCAGCCGTATCCGCGCTTGGTTTGCGCCAAACCCGAGCCATGTTGTCACGAAGACATGCCACTCCACCAGGTCACCGCCGGCGGTTCTTATTCGCAGAGTATGCAAGTCGTTCTTATGGCTCGAGTCTTTGCTTGCCGAGAATGCCAGCTGGGCAGAGGCGCCTCCCATATCGAGAAACGAATATGTGTCGTCGAACTCGTACCACCGAGTCGACAGTTGTTGGTGCACAAGGTAGTTCAGTCCGAGCCAACCATAGAGGCCCTCGGTCTGGCCATCGATCATTGCTACATGCGACTCACACTCAGGAACAAGGAATTTGGTTTTAGATTGGAGGTGATGGCACACAGTCGACAGGATCTCGTTGCGATCTTCATCGGGAATCAGCCGGAGGCCTGCTGTGGCCAGAAAATAGAACGGCGTCTCGGACTGGATATCCTCGGGGACCACATCCGCAGCAGTGCGCACCAACGGTTCAAGGTGGGCCTTCCAAATGGACGACGTGTTCCCCTGGAACGTCGAAATGCCAGGCTGGATCTTGCGGATCCAGTTATCCATTGTTCCGACAGGCAAGAGAGCCTTTCCGAGAACGCTATCAGCGGATTCTAGATATGTTTCTGGATTCGGCCAAGAATACACATAGACACGGCTGCCGCTGGACCCTGCATCGACAATGACCGCGTATTTTTGGACCATGCGCGTTGAGAAGGAGGAGAGGGTCGCAGGCCGTCTTACCTAACTACCTAAAAACAACAACTCAGTTGGCAGCGGTAGCAGCGGTGCGACAGCTTCGCAAAGCTTAGAGGCTATGAAAATAAATAGAATGAAAATAAATATGTGGATATGGGCCGTGCTTCCAAAATAAAGATGCGGGCTGATCAAAGGCCTCAAATCTTGCCAATGATTTGCTCGGAGTCGTCGCTGGTCAGCATAACGATTAGAGACTCGTTCCAGTCTCCTTTTCCGTAGTAGCGCAACCGGCTCAGCTGCTGCTTGGGATTCGAGCCCATTGATTTCCGCAGGTGCCCGATGGACTTCATGTCGCCTGCCATTGACGATGCGATACGCGGAGGAAGCCCGTGAATAACCGCTAAAGCCTCCGCAGTGATTTCCGGCGCGCTGGCCTTGCTCTTAACCGTCCCGCCAACGCCGTCAAGAGACATATCTGCGCGCACGCGGTAGCGCGAAAAGCACATGTCGATGATCCAATTCACAATCGTCTCGGCCGCCTCGTCTTTAGTTCGCGGGTACACTGCGCGGATTCCGTTCTCCACCTGCAGCCGGATCTGGACCTCGCTGAAGTAGTGCTGCTGGGGCGGAGCCTCCACCGAGACGTTGCGGCCGTTGCTGTGGTCCATCACGCGCTGGCGAAGCCGCCGGTCGTAGGCTGCCATCATCTTTCTGAACTGTAGGTGCACTTCGGGAACGCTATACACGATCTCAAAGCTGGGACCTCCCTGTCGGTTCATCCTGATGAACTCTCGCACTCGCTGGAAATAAAGGTCGCGCGCTTGCTTGCTCATCTGCCCAAGCGTGTCAAGATAGCTGGCTTCCAGCACCACGATGTGCGTGGGCAGGGATTCCATGTGTGCGGCTGTTCTCACGAATATCGAGTGCTCCGAGTCCCACTCGTCTGCGAACTCGCCGAGCGTGCTCACAATTGCCGAAATGCCTTCCAGCTCCAGCGACCGTGCGGCCGGAGCGCAGGAGGCCTGAATCTCCATTGCGGTGAACGCGTCACCAATCAGCTGTGACCAGTTTGTTCCAGTCTCATGGACTATACACTTGATGGCGGAGCATGCTTTCTTTCGGTCGGTAACGAGCTTCATTGCCGCCGGAACACTGTTGAACTTCGTCGCCTTGAACTTCTTCGATGCAGTTTTCGCACCAGGCACGGCGGCCATGGATTGTGAGCGGAAGGCCCGCTTGACGACTTGGGAACCCCTTAATGGCGCCATCGGCACATTCTGGTCCAGCGCGCGTAGCGGAGACACGGTTGGAGACGGCTCTTTCGAGGGCCCGTGGTCCGGGCTGCTCGAAAGGCTGAAATTCTGGAACTCGGCTGGCCGCTCGGGGCTCAACACTACAGTCTCAGGCAATGATCGCTGCTCGAGCGCTGGCTCAGGATGTAGCAGCTGTGGAGACTCCGGGGCGCTGTAAAGCCTTGGTGCGACAACAGTTGGTTTCGTTTCAGATGAGACGAATAAAGGAGATGACGATAGGAGGTCGACCACCACCGGTTCGGCCCGCTTCACAGGCGTCTGGAATGGCGGTTGCTCGTCGTCGCTGCTCACAAGATTCACTTCAAACATCCTCCTCGAGTCGGTGAAGGTTGCACGAGATCGATGGGATGTTGTGGTCGTCAACCGCGTTGAGGGTTAGGGCAGCAGTGCCGGCGCGACTTAACAGCGCTCGCGTGGCGAGGGTAGTGCTCGACAACGAGCTAAAGGCCGATTTGGATTCTAATTATTTGTAAGGTGGTGTACGGCATTCTACTTACAGGCCGTATTAAATATGTATCATAAGAAGTCGTCTATTCATCAAATTAAGTTTTGGATTCACCAAGTTTGATACTCCTCGAAATAGCCCACACGAGTGGTTGGAGACTCGCCCAGTGCTTTGGCTACTGTGTCGCGTAGGCTATCGACCAAAGCCGGTGGTCCACAGCAGGTGATAGCCACGGAGTCGTTAGCCGCCATAAATTCATCTATCAGAACGGGCACATTAGGCCTTCTTCCTCTAACGAGTGATGGGAATTCTTGCCAGTCCGGATCTTCGATGCTGCCGTAGGTCGTCATTGGGGGCGAGGTAACATATATTTGGAGCTGGCTTTCGGGGATTCTGCTCAGCTCGTTCTTGAACGCTCGTATGATGTCGAAATCACGTACAACGACTACCAGTCGCATATTTTGTTTCGGAGTATTGAGAACGTAACTCAATGGACCTGGGATGCCACTTCCGCCACACATTAGAAGGTTGCCATCATATTTTGAGACTGGTGCAGATTCACCATAGGGCCCCTCAACCATGACCTTGACGGATGTGGAGCCTCCCGAGCTCCTGAGCCTTTTTAGCAACGTGCTCGTGACTCCTTTCTTCGCTTTGATCACAATGACTACTTTATCCCCTAAGTCCACAAATGTGAAGGGATGCGACTGCCAAAATGAGCTGGGAAACAGGAAGTACAGGAAAATATACTGCCCTGGCTCCGTAGTCCAACCCCTGCGAGGCTTGGGTATAGCTACCCTCATTATGTCGGGCTCATGCAGTTGAGCTTGAGCGGTCACTACACCTCCAAATGCAACTACGCGTGCTGCGCGCATCAGCTTCTCGAATGCCCACATCGCCATCGAGACATATACCCAAAAGGTCCATCCGAACTTCTTCACATGATCCCAAGCGTAGTAAAAGAACGCAGACGCCAGCACGATGTGTACGACGAGGAAAGTCTCATACCACCGGTGCCTGAGGACTCCAAATGCCAATATACAAAGTAGTACGGCAGCGTGAATGGCTGCAACTCCCGATGCCCAGTATCGTACTTTATTTGCCTCGGCTAGGTAGCCGCCAATGTAAGCTCGAATGCCAAAGATTCCCCCGTGCACGAGGGCGTCAAACACCATGAGCCTGCTAATCCATTTGTGTAGCACAATCGACGTGGTGTAATGGAAGCCTGTGATGTATTCAAAGAAGCTGTTACGCCCACTGAAGAATATTATCAACGGAAACTGTGCAAACGCAAGTATGCCGGTGCGAAACGCGATGTATTTGAGCCATTGGTTTGTCAGATCATCGAGTGCCTCGTTTTCATCGATCTCATAACGATAGCATAGCGCAAGCGCGTGGACACCCAGAAATCCTAAAACAACCACCAGCTCGAGTCTAGTGGGCAGAAGCCCCCCGGGGTAATGTCTCAAAGGCTGAGCATGCTGTTCTCGCAAGGTCGGAATCGTGACCAAGCTGCGGATTCTATTGATGGTCGTTTTCTTGAATAGATAGCCACTGAATAGATGGACTACAGCAGAAGCCAGTGTAACAAATGCCAGAAACGAGTATAGGAACATGGTTGACTGGTCACTAAAATCCCTGTTGCGAAACGAGACCAACCATGCGTGGCCGAGTAGACGTCTATTATCCGGATTGAAACGAACAGGGCTGACTCCGGTGTGCCCTTCCAGGTCATCGTCCTCCAGAAATCTTGAAGCATTGTAAACAGAGTGGAAGAATCTCTCTTCAGTGAATGCGTATTCAAATGAAGCGTCACCTTCACTGCAGTGGTGGTCCATGAGTTCAATGGCAACCGCAAGTACGCCCATGCGCGCCTGCTCTGCTTCGGTCTCAACGAAATCGTTGACACAGGTTGCCCAAGAGCCTAGTGCCGGCTCGTACCCACACATCGCCGCGTAGTAGGCCTCCCCAGCAAACAGCCAGGTCCTATTGGCCACCAGAGACGAGCAGGCATATACGGAGCTCTTAGCCAGAGTCGTACTCTCACTCGCAGATGCAGATACGACCAAAGTCCATGGTATGAGCCTCATACGCCGAACGGCCGTGAGTTCTAATGATGGGATTGATAGGATTAATTACGAGTCCACCGCACGTGATAAATGGGTAGGGTTTGACGCGCATAGATGCTATGATCATTTCACGTGACATGTATCATGTCTCATCTGCTAGAGCCGGGGCGCTCGCTTCGGGCGTTTGGAACACATTTTCAGCGAAAAATAGAACTTTCCATGAACAATCTTTACCAAAATTTGAAAAAAAGTATCATAAACCAATCATTAGTATAAAAAACAGGAGTTCAAATAAGCTCATCTGAAAGGAATTTCCAGAACGTGCGCTTCTTACCGGTGGGGATTCCGCTATTGCTTTCGGCATCGCTAGAAACCTTGTAGTGTTCGTGGGTGTGATGAGCCAGAGCATCAAGGGTGTGTTCATGCTCATGCTCAGGCGGATTGCTGGACTTCTCATCGACCGCTTTCGATCCATTGGACGGCGCTACAGGGATATTTGTGCTGGCGGTATCGTCCTTCTCAATAACAAGCGATTGCTTGTTCGTGAGGTGAGGATTCGGGCTCAGTATACCGAAACAAAGCAGAGGCACACCAAGGCAGATACCAACGATGATGAGAATCCGTTGCACGTGGCGGTAAGCAAGAATCATTGCATCACGTTCGGGGGTGCCGACGGGATACTCCAAAATAGCGCTCAACGGTGATTCATACATGTAAGTTGCCGCCGTCGAGTTGAGAGGGCCAACCCGCTTTTCCAATTGCTTGGGAAGCACTTGAGTCCACACAGCTCCAGACACAGCAACTCCAAACCCGGAGCCAACGCGGTACAGGGCCAGGTACATACCGGTGACAACACCCATTACTTCGTGCGGAACGAAGGCCTGAATCATTGCTTGAGCAGGATAAGGGAACATACCGCCGGCAATTCCGAGTGCTACCTGACCGCCGATCATTCCCGTGTGAGAGCTGCTGTCAGCGCCTCCGCGATAGACATACATGACACCGAAAGCACTCATCCACAGTGCTATGCCAATAATCATGAAGATCTTGACGCGCTTCACGAAATAGATCACCAAACCAGTGATAGGGCCAGCAATGACACTCGCGAACGAGTACATCGAGCTGATACGAGTGGCACTGAGAATAGTTTCATCGAACGAGACTTGGAGGATGGTATACAGGTAATCACCCTGCATGTACCACGAGAAATCCAGGAAAAGGCCGATGCCAATTGGGGCCCAGACAGCACGATCCTTCAAGCGCCAAAGAGGCAAAATAGGGTGAGGTGCATACCACTCCCAAACCACGAAACCAGGAATTAACACGAAACCAACTACCAGTGGCGCAATGATGTAACCTTGGCTCCACTTCTCACTCAGACCACCTGCCAGGGTAAGTGGGGCTAGGATGAGCGCAAAGACAGCGATCATCAGGATTATGCCCACAATATCAAGCAGCCAGAACATCTCGTACACCATCTTCTTGAAACCAAGCTGCTGATATAGTGTGCGGGTTGTTTCGCCCTCCAGAAGACCACGCTTTTTCGCGCGGTGGCTGATATACCACAACTCGAACACCAGCGGCATGGCACATACGGTGTAAATAATCGTCCACATGCCAATGCCCCACTTCCATGTGGTGTTTTTCATGACGGTGGAGGTCAGATTTCCACTAATCCAGGTGTTGATAATGAAGGGCAACGCAGGGATGTAGCTGAAGAACACACGGGAACGAGTGCTTGTGAGGTCACCGATAATAACCTCGACCAGCAATTGAACCATAGTGTAACCAATGGTGTACAAGACAGCACCACCACTGAACGCTGGAATGTTCGAGGATACAGCCTCAACGATAGTTCCCAGAACATAGAAGAAGATAGAGATGCAGACCACCTCGGTACGTCCGAATATGTCGGCGATCTTCGCGGCTGTGGGCTGCGCGGCGGCACCGATAATGGTCTGGAATACATTAACAGTCGAAGTCAACGAGTGCTCTTTGAACCCGCTTGTAGCAAAGGATTGGTAAGTGGATCGTGTCTGACCATCCAATCCGTACACATAGGAGATCAGGAAAATGGCAGCGAAAAGGGCAATACGATCGTAGATCGTGATGACCTGTGCCATGGCTTCAATGCGAAGCACACCAGGCGACTTGGCATCGCCAAGAGCGGTGAGAGGGATATTCCAGTTTTTCATCCTCAACGATGTCAGATCTCGAAAATCTCGAACCGATCTATATAAATAAGTCAGCGATGTCACCCTTTGCCCAACCGGGATGAAAATCAGGGTTCAAAACCTAACTAGGGCGAGTTGGGCCCCTGCAAGTAAAGGTCCCACACGATCTGCTATACAATACTAATCTCTGACAGATCAATTGCGAAAGCTGCAATAGTTTCAGCTCGTAATAAATTGGCCTTGACAAGGTCTCAGAAATCTTCATCGACCAGCATATAGGCAACTTTATCCTTAAACTCGAGCTGCACACGGTTTCGGTTCAAGAGGTTGGGCGGGGGTGATGTAAAAGATTGCACATAAGTTAGACACCGATCGTGCATAAAATATTAATAAGCTTCACGCCCGCCCCGGACGAAAGGAACCGACCGAGCTCAAAACCGCCCTGCAAAAACTGCACACGCGGCTAAACAACAAGGGTGTGGAATAAATAAAGAGCAAAAAATCTAGGGGAATGGGTTCAGATACGCAGAATGGTTCCCCTACCTATATTCACCTATTGCTATATCGGATCTATCAAATCTATCGCTATCAGCTCTCTAAATTAAGACGAGTCACAAAGTTCACATAATCCAATCTATGTATAAGGGCGGTTCTCCACTTGCATTGGCTGGCTTCGAATCGACGTCACAATGTGCCTTACGTAACTGATGAAATCAATGCAGCCGCACCCATCCCGAGAAGACCTACTTGCATGAGAGTGATGAGCCTGCGAATGCTATCTACTATTTGTACATTGTGTGTGAACTTCCTCAAAGGCCCACGTAAGTCCAGCCTCTAGCTGAGGTATTGCTTGATTCGCCCGGGGATGCTTCCAGGTACAGATAGAGAGCGTCCCGTCAGCGCTACATTGGGGTTCACAGCCAGGACAAGTGTCAATCGCTAAGCTCGTTCTCTTCTTGTAAAGCCTCAGATCAGGACATGTTATGCAGCTAAAGTCAACCTGAATCTAAATTTCCTCAAGTGAATTTGCGAGGACTCTCCCGATCCGATCGAAGTCTTAGGCCTCGCTCACCAGTCAGCTCATTCATTCAGGGTTAGAAACTTGTTCCGTGCGTAAGCCGACAGGGTCTTGCGTAAACTGCGCAGAATTGAGCAATTCAGACGGCAACAGCTATTGTCGACAGGCCATTCTCAAAACTGAACAAGGTATCTGCAACGATATCTAGGCTTGCTCTGGTCCGGTTAGCTTTTACTGAACAGCTATCCTCAGCTGCGGCCAAACCCAGGTGGATACAAGACTTCCCGTCCGATCAGTCCTATTTAAACACCTGAGGGCCTTACCAAGTATTGTAGTGGGAGACCATACGAGAACAGAAGGTGCTGCAGTTTCTTTTTTTATTATACTATTCATCCAGCACACCCTCTGCATTCGCCTAATCGAGTGCTCCAATTATATAGGTGGCGTTTTTATCAGACTCCTCGGTCACTCGAGCGTTAAATCGGAGTGTTTGGGCGTCCAGCCTTCTGAGGGTGGTGGTGGTGCCATTCAATAAGCAGTTTCTCCCTTACCCTCAGACAGTTAGCACCTAGGACACGATCACCATAGAGCGAGCGGCTCTGAACGTTGCGAGGATGTCGCTGCAGTATAACAAAAGCGAGCTGACGGCTCATGTTGTTAGCATGTTTGACAGGAAGGCTCGCACGCATCCTGACCCCAGTTTACAGAGCGTCGAGAAGCCATTAGACGTAGCTCTCATCCACGAATATTCACATCTTGCTGAAGCGACTGCCGACGGTACACAACTGCCGGCCGACCAAGTGAAGCCGCGAGTCGTGCTTATATCGTCTGCAGCTGCCACTAGCGGGAGCATGGCATTCTTTGTGCGCAAAGGGCGTCAGAACAAGGATGGATCTATCCAGATTGGGCGCTCCTGGACGCTTGAGGAGCTCACATCGCTGGATTCTGTGCCGCAGAACCCCAGAATCCTTGTTCTTGGCTTTCGAAAACCATACTTCTGGGTCTTTGGCTCGCTAGAGCTGCGCAAAGACTTCGAGACAACATTACGCTACTACTATAAAGAGCTGACCGGCAACCTGCTTGCCGAGGCTGCTCCGCCTCCTGTGCCTTCTGTGTCTCGAAAACGAACTGTCTCGAGTCCCCGGCCGGCGGCTGGTCCGGGTTCTCCATACATGGGCGGTTCGGGGGTCACGCCTCCATTGGCGCCGGTGGCTCCACTAAGGCGTGCCCCGTCTCACGAATCCTCGAGTGAGTCGCTCCCCGCGAGGTCGCCCTTGCGTGGGAACTCCCTTTATGGCACATCTCATCAGCCCACGATTCGATCTATGCCCAGCCAGCAGCGAATGCTGCCAGTGCCACCTCCTGAAGTGCAGCCTCAGCCACAGCAACAGTCACCGCCGCCGCCGCAGCTACAGCCCTCGCCAGCGCTGGAGTCGGAAATGCACGCACGCGAACAACAGTATCGCGAAGAGGCTGCTCGCCAGATGGAGCAGGCCAAGTTAGAGCAGGCTCGGATTGAGCAGTCAAGAATTGAACTTGCTCAACGAGAGCAAGCTCAACGAGAGCAGGCAATGCATGAAACGAGACAGGAGAAAGCCCGCCAAGAGAAGGAACGACAGGAGCATTTACATTTGGAGCAAGCCAGGCAAGAGCAAGCCAAGCAAGAGCAAGCTCGGCAGAAGCAAGCGAGAATCGAGCAAGCCAGGCTAGAACAAGCCAGGCAAGAACAAGCTAGGCAAGAACAAGCTAGGCAGGAGCAAGTTAGGCAGGAGCAAGCAAGAATCGAGCAAGGTAGACTAGAGCAAGCAAGGCTAGAACATGCGAGGCTAGAGCAAGCCAGACAAGACGCGGCTCAGAACGAGCTCAATCAACCGGCCACAGCGATTGCGCCCCCCCGTAGTCGCAGCCGTCCGTCGCAAACCTCAGCCAAAGCTGACCGGCCGAACCTTAAGCTGAAGCCGCAGCATCTCAACAAATTAGCGCAGGAGCAGCTACAGCAGTGGGACCAGCCAACTACTCCAGTCAACCCTCAGTTTGTCCCTGATTTCGTGTCGCCAGGATCTCTGTCGCCCGAGCCAGAGACGAGAGATGCGGCTTTACGCGGTCGCTCGAGATCAGAAGGTCTCGTGCCTAAGCTATCGCGTGAGGAAGGCATGCTGCATGATCTTGTGACGCTGTTCGACGAATTTGAATGGTCGGAGAACAACGTGAGCGAGCTAGAGGGACGTATCCAGGACCACTTGAATCAACTTTCTGATGAAACATTCCTCAATGTCGTGGACCTTGACTCTCAGCTTAATGAGATTGACAATCTCATTATTGAGAGCATCAAAGAGTGTGACTCAGTAGATGAAAAAATGCAGGCGGTTGCTTTGAATCTGGCCAGCGCGGGAGACGATATTGCTCACATCCGCGGCCAGGGCGATGGGCTTCAAATCACTGCTGTGAACTACCAGCGACTAGCTACTGAGATCGAGTCGCTGCTGTCCACTCTGGCGTTACCCCAGTCGGTTATGCAAAGCATTGGCCACCCTAACTTCGGAGAACCAGGAACATCGGTGTCTCTAACCAACCTCGCAGTCATTGAGGACCTTCTTCTCGAGCTTTACCGAGCTGTTAAGGTCAGCAGCTTCGAGAATGAATCTGGTGCTGGTATGGGTTCCATGCGGGTGCTGAAACAACGCGGAAACATCATTGGTGAGACTGCGAATGACTTCAGCAACAAGTTCTCGAGGTTTGTGTTGAAGTCGGTGGATGACATCGCAAAAGCTGCTGGTCAACTTGATGGGCCGTTCGAGAACTCGCTGGAGATTCTGTTCATCTCCAAGCTGTACCCGTATTGTGGATGTATGCTGTTCCTGAAGCAGACATGCGCAAGAATATACCGCGCGCTCTACCAGGAGTACCAGCGCATCATGCGTGCCCACTACGAGCGACAATTTGCTAGCTACAACACGACTTGGGCGAAACAGCTGGACAAGATCGTCGGTAAGCGCAACTCTGCTACGTACCAAGCGACCGAGGCCTTCGGCTCTGGAGCCCCGAATCGGAAGTCTAAAACTGGCGATGAGATTTTGGGGGTCGGCGATGACAGCCCTCATGTCGCACTCACCCTTCCAGGCGACAAGGCTCAAAAGCTTTACAAGCACATGTCCAGCTTCGTTGACCAGCTGTGCTTCCATGTTGCAGCCCAACAGCGGTTTTTGGTGAACTTCTTCGTGATGTGGGAAGACGGCACGCAGCAGTTTGACACTTTCGTCCTTCAGCAGCAACCGCTATCCACCGAGCGCCTCCGAGAGCAACAGAAGCTAGAAGCTAGCCTGCTGAAGATGAGCTTCGAAGGAATAGACACATCAGAATCCACATCCTTTGCAGTCTTGTCCGTTCTTCGAGACAAGATCTTTGTCAAGCTTGGGGAGCTAGCAAGCGACGCCATTAAGTCGCTCACAAAGAGCGCCCTCATGGAGAGCGTTTATATGGCAGTTATAATCGACCTGCGCATGCACGGTCTGCGGAAGTCAAGCCAGCAGTATCTCACGTCACTGCTGGACCGTTTGTTCAAATTAATGTCCGAGGTCTGGGATGATATGTCGAAGCAGCAGACCCGCAGCATTTTGAGTGCCCAATACATCACCAAGAAGCGCGTCGGAGTCTTGCCAGTAGTCAGCCGGTTCACAGAGCATATCACTATTGTTGAAAAGTCGATAACTGCAGCACTTATGAATGAGCGGGATCGCGGAAACCTGAAATCCGGTTACGAGGCCGATCTGACCCGCGAAACCACCGACAAGACCCATGAAACGCTCTTCCGAGCGATAGCTCAAGGATTCCAATTAGGGTCTACGCCCCATTCCAGCGGTCACCAGACCGCTACTGCAAGATTGAAGGCCGCCGCTCGTGAAACGGCCGGTAATGCAGTGACTGGTGAAGAGGCCAAGGCGCTGCTTAACAGGCATATTGTCATGATTGAAAACATGAACAAGATTATCACTGACCTTGAACGATTTGGCAGTGTTGGGGTCCAGCGGATTGTGTTGAATGCAAAGCAGCACTACAAAAAGGAACTGGATAACTACATCCACGAAGTATCGATGCGCCCGTTCGGTAGACTCACTTCGTTTCTATCGAATCACGATGCATCAAATCCGTCCTCGAAAGAGACTGTTGGCAATCTGAAACGAACTCTCAGCGGTCTTGACGCTAAAGAGTTCCGCAAGGTGGTGGAGATACTGCGCAAGCGCGTGGAAAAACATTTTTCAGGCGCCGAGTCTTCTCTTTTGGAGAAGGTTTGGCATGCTATTGGTGCTCATGTCCTGGTGCTTCATCAGCGTATCCAGCGTATAGCACAGCAGCATGACGCCATGAACTACCTTGAGGTCACAACGGCTGAGATTCAAAGTGCATTCAAGTAATTGGCTTATCAGGAAAGAATTCATCTTTGTACAAATATAGTTTTCGCATCTGCATTGTTTTGCTCACTCATTACAGCTCTAGCCTCGGGCATCAGCGACACGGAGCATCATCCGTTGTCCCCAAGACATGCATGCATGCATGTGATGAAAAACGTATCCTGTGAACTGAAATTTCCGAGCACAAGGAAACCAGCCGGACGCAATGGGGGCGAACCAGAGCTCCGTAGCAGGCAAAGCCAATCCCAATGCCAAAGAAAGTTTGTATGATCTGCTGCAAGTCGCGCCTGACGCGGACGCAACTGTGTTGAAAAAAGCGTATCGGCAGCGAGCATTGGAATTGCACCCCGATCGAAATTACTCCAATGAGGAAGAAGCCACCGCGCTTTTTGCGAAAGTGCAAACAGCCTATGATATTCTGAGCGACTCGAAAGAACGAGATTGGTACGATAACCACCGTAAGAGCGGTGCCTATGACACATATGACGGCGGTATAACTACGGCCGCCGATGTTCGCGCTGTGCTCGCACGCGAAATGCGCGCTCAAATTGGTAAGACGTCATTCGATTTCATTCGCATAGCCGAGTACTTCGACAAATTGAAGCATGAAGAGCAAGAAGCCGCATTTGAGCAACACATTGATCCGCCGCCGGTGGTTAGCGATGCCTCACCATTCGGCGCGTCTTCGGACAGCTGGGCTCAAGCCCAGCGGTTCTACAGCATCTGGGCCGCATTTTCAACGGTTAAGTCGTACGCGTGGGAAGATATCTTCCCCTCGCACTTAGCTGCTGACCGAAAAACGCGCCGCAAGTTCGACCAGCAAAATCAGAAAGTTCGGGATGCGGGGAAGAGAGAGTTCAATGCGGCGGTTCGGTTTGCGGTTAACCAGCTGCGACAAGTTGACCCGCGGCGTCCGCAGGAGCCTCTTCGAACATCCAAGCCGGCAAACCCAGCTCCTAAGTCCACGAATGTGACTGAGTTGGCTCAGTTCGTAGAGCAGGAGTGGCAACAGCCAGTAGACCCAGCAACGAGCGCTACCGACGCTGCAGAAGAGTTTGAATGCATAGTATGTGATGAGAAGTTCGAAAACACCTACGACTTTCAGGATCACGAGAGATCCACTACTCACCGTCGGGCGCTGGATGCCATGCGCGCACAACTAATAGCCGATGACGACTTTATGAATGACATTGAGCCCCAAAACAACCGTGCTCCGGACTCTGAAGGCATTGCGGGCAAGCTCGCGAGTCTCGACCTTGAGCCAACGCCGTCAAAGAAGCCTGGAAAGGCCAAGGCTAAAGCCAAGCGCAAGCAGAAGGGTAACAAAGATATTCTGCTAACGTGCGGAACGTGTGGAGAGCAGTTCGCCGGCGCGGATCTCGTTGAGCACAAACGTATCACAAGACATCCGTAGCCAACCTATTCAAAATGCACCCCGTAATATAATAATTTAATTGAGAAATGCTTCATTCGCGCATTCCGCTTTAATACATGCTTTTTTTTGGTTTACAAAAACACTCTATTTTTAACCTACCAAAGTGATAGGACTTTCTTTTGTGGGGTTCGGTTACTGGTCCCCGGAGTTAAATATATTGAGATCAGACTCAGATTTCGCAGGATGAGAGTGGCCGTTCAGCCGGCGGTGCCTATCGAGCTCGGCAATACGAAGCTCAGTGATGCCAGTAATGTACTTTCCATTAAAGACACCGATTTCGAACCCGGTGATAGCCAGCTCACCCGGAAGCACGGCTGCACGCTTGCAGGCTTCAATCAAGTCTTCGATGCCCTGGTAGAAGAGGGCATCACACCCGAGCGCTTTAGAAATCTCATCCACACTCTTGTCGTGTGCAACAAGCGCGCTCGAGTCGGCGAGATCAATGCCGTAAATATGGTTGAACCGAATGGGAGGTGCGCAACTCGCCATGTAAACATTACGAGCGCCCGCCTCACGAGCCATAGACACGATCTCGAACGAGGTAGTGCCACGGACGATGCTGTCGTCGACCAGCAGAATTCGCTTGCCCTCGAACTCGTACTTGTTTGCATTGAGCTTGCGGCGCACGCTTGATCGGCGTTCGCTCTGATTGGGCATGATGAATGTGCGGCCGACGTACCGGTTCTTTACGAACCCCTCGCGGTACGGGATTCCGAGAGTTGTGGCAGTCGCGAGCGCAGCAGGGTTAGAAGTGTCAGGAACGGGAATAACAACGTCAATCGCCTCGCGCACAGCTTCAATGCTGCCGTAGTGGTTGATGATGTTCTGGGCCAGCAGATTGCCCATCTCCAGCCGCGAGCGGTAGACAGAAATGCCGTCGATGACGGAATCGGGGCGGGCGAAGTAGACGTACTCAAAGATGCAAGGCGAGTACGAAAGGGGCGGAACAATCTGGGCCACAATGGGAATCTCGCCCTTCGTGACAATAACCGCCTGGCCCGGCAGAACATCCTTGATGTTGGTGAAGCCGCGCGCCTCAAGAGCGATATTTTCGCTGGCAAACATATAGTCCATGCCGTGCTCGGAAAGCCGCTCGCCGTAAACGAGCGGGCGGATCCCGTTCGCGTCGCGGAAGCCAATCATCCCGTAGCCGGCGACCATGGCGACGGTGGCGTACGCGCCCTCCACGAGCTCGTACACACCACGAAGCGCGCTCTTGAGATCCTCGACATTGATCCGGCGTTTGTTGGTTTCCTGGAGCTTGGCTGCGAACACGTTCAGCAGCAGCTCTGAGTCACTGTCGGTGTTGATGTGGCGGTGCACAACCTCGTCGAGGTACTTGTGGAGCTTTTCGGCGTTCACGAGGTTGCCATTGTGCGAGATCGACAGGCCGTACGGCGAGTTGACGTAGAACGGCTGGGCCTCGGAGTTGGCCGAGGTGCCTGCGGTGGGATACCGGAGGTGTGCGATGCCAATGTTGCCGTACAAGCCATCGAGGCGGGTCTGGCTGAACACATCCCGGACCATGCCGTTCCCCTTGCACTGGTAGACGCGGCCGCGCGGCTCACAGGTGGTGATACCAGCCGCGTCCTGTCCCCGATGTTGAAGGTAGTGCATGCCGTCCAGCAGCTCGGGAGCAGCATTGCCATTAGGATCGGCAAGTAAGATGCCGAGAATGCCACACATGGATTGGCAGATCTGCTATTAAATTCTCCTTTGTGGGGGGGAAACAAGTCCAAAAAGGAGCGAAGGGGGGAGCACAAGGCTAAAGGCTGGTACCCCAATTTTTTTTCTTTTATTAAGTGCTCGGTGGTCAGGGAGGTTCCGCGAGATCACGTGCTGATAGAAACCGCTAGATAGTCGAGTGTGCATAATGGGACTCGGGGGCCCGAGAGCTGGCTGCGCGACAGGCCCGGCCTTGAATATAGATGGCTCGGTGCGGGATATAATCCGCGAGTTTTGTTCTAGTTGATCCCGCTAAAGCCCGTCAAGGCCCGCCACAGTGCTTCTTAGTCGAGGGCCGTGAACTGTCACGGGAACAGCCCACAGCGTAATATCTATGGCTGTTATGCAACAGGCCGCCGCCGGCCGGTTTTGAACTACTGAGCGTACGGTGTATCCAAACCCAAAGCTGCCGCCTCCGCCTCCAGTTCATGCCCACAACACCACCACCACCCACCTCCGGCGTCAGCGTCAACCCTCTCACCCCGCCACAACAACAAGCAAGCGGTCAATGCCAAAGTGAATGAGCTCATCGATACGGTTCAATCAGGATGCATCTTGCTTCTCGGTAGCCCATTCACGCGGATTCCAGGTGTTTAATTCCGACCCGATGGACCAATGGGTCAATCGCGACTTCGGAACGGACGGCGGCTTGGGGCTGGCCACGATGCTCAATCGCACCAACTATCTTGCTTTGGTGGGCGGCGGCGAGCGCCCGCGGTACCCCGCGAACAAAGTGATCATCTGGGACGACCACCGCTGCAAAGCCGCGCTTACGGTGGAGTTTCTGCTGCCGGTGCGCAATGTTCTGCTTAGCCGCGAGTTAATTGTGATAGTGCTGGCCAACCGCGTGCACATATACAGCTTTTCGTCGCCGCCGAAGCTTCTGAAAACCTTCGACACGGCGAATAACCCGCGCGGGATTGCGGTGATGCACGGCGACATGCTCGTAGTGCCCGGGCTCGAGCCCGGGCGGATCCAGCTGATCAAGCTGACCGGCGAGGCGTGCCGGGCCGAGTCTGTGATCGCGTGCCACAAGGCGCCGCTGGCCGCGCTGGCAATTAACGCCGAGTTCATAGCCACCGCAAGCAAGACGGGAACGATTGTGCGCGTGTGGAGCCGGAGCGCGCCCGGCTTAATGGAGCACGAGTTCCGACGCGGGCTCGACAAGGCCGACATCCACTCTTTGGCGTTCTCGCCGTCGTCGAAGCTGGCCGTGCTCAGCGACAAGGCCACGCTGCATGTGTTCAATCCGGCATCGGGGAACGAGAAGCATGCGCTGTCGGGGCTGCCGATGGCGCCGAAGTACTTCAAAAACGAGTGGAGCTCGACGCGCTGCCGCACGAAGTACCACTCGGAGGGCACCGCGGGCTGGACGGCCGAGAATGTGATCGTGGTGGTGTGGACGAAAGAGAAGCGCTGGGAGAAGTATGCGCTGCTCGACGATGGCAAGCGCATTGTGCGCGAGGCGTGGCGCGAGATCTCGGAGCCGGGGGCCTGAGCAGACGCAATGTAATCTACATTCCTATTTATGTACATGCCGGCGAGGCGGCTAGTCGACGACCTCGCACAAAATCTTGCTGTTTGTGTACGGAAATATCTCGTGGTTGTAGTCGCGGGCGAACCGCTCGGCCTCTTTCTCGGTCTTGAACCGCAGCACCACCGGGTTGCCGCCGTAGCGCACGTTGTCCATGGGCATGCGCTCGACCGCCAGCTTGTCGTCGTCAATGAGATCGTAGTCCCACAACACCCGCAGAATCGAGTGCTCCGAGAAGCCGTGCGGGAACCCCAGCGCCACGACGTGGCACCGCCGCGGCACGCTGCCGGCGACTTTCTGGAGGTGCTCGGACTGGAAGCCCTGGATGCCGGGCTGCGTGAACCGCAGCTTCAGCGGGAACCCACACAGCTCGGAGCCAAGGGTTTCTTTGTAGTAGCGCGCCGCGTCCTCCTCGGTTTCGAACTCGAGGAAGTAGCCCATCCACCGGGTGAGATTCACGGGGTTGCGGGCGCGTGTGACGGTGAACTTGATTCCTGGGGGCCCGAGCCGCTCGAAGTCGGACTGCGAGAACGAGAGGTCGATGCAGTACCAGTAGAGCAAGTTCGTCATATTATCAGTTCTTAAAAACTTCGCTTGGGGCTGCGGCGTGCCGGCCGCCATTGCGGGGTTGTTCGGCGCCTCGAACGGCGGCGGCGTCGTGCTCTCTCTTTGGAACAAAGCCCGTATGAACTTGCGGAGCCCCTTGGGCTGCGCGACCTCCTCGACCATGCGCTTTGGCGGCCGGGGCGGCGGGATGTTGCCGCGGCGGGGCACGGCTTTGGGCCGATCGCGCGGCGATGCAGCGGCCGTGAACTGTCGTCTGGCATGAAGATGGGTTGCTATTGCGCGGTGTGGGCGCAGGCCCGACCACGCTGGCAGCGTTCGAAGCATTGATGGCCGTGCGATGCTCATTGAGGGTCCTGCCGGCTTCACAGTCAAGGACTCCAGGCCTTAAACCTCAGCCACTAGTGAAACGCTCAGCGGTTCGTGAGAGTACCGCTGATCAGGGTTGGGACCTTGCCTCGTGGTGTGTGGATGGACCCCGGACTCCCACCGGGCCCATAAATCCCACCGGGCCGGCTGAAACACGCCCGCAAAATAAGCAACCGGGCCCAGCGCAACGGGCCCCAACCAAACCTCGGAGCACTTCCACCACTTCTTCCCTCCTATTACATTCTCGTCTATGGTGCCGCAGCCACAGCGCATTCAAAATTAACGGAATCCACAGTCGCGGCACGCTTCGGGAGTGTCAAGCGCCACGGGTCAAGGGTTCCGCCGGACAGTCAACCCCCGCCCCTCCTATCATCCATCCTCAGGCCCGCCGCCAACCCCAAACCAACCGGACTAACGAGCTGGCTTGGTCCCTATTGCGCTCGACCCCCAGCGCTGTGTTTGCTTGAGCGGCAAGTCTACCAGCGCGTGTTCAATTAGGCCGCTAGATGCAGAATTCCCAGGTGTGGACGTCGCCCTACAGCGCTGCGAGCCCACCACAGCGTGCGCCCGCGCCGGCGACGGCATCTCCCGGCAGCGCCAGCGCCGGCCCGCTCGTGTCCCCGAAGTCAGAAGCGGCGCGACCTGCCGAGCCGCTGCGGTCGTTTTCCGGCT
>JAKTRO010000019.1:0-124653 GCA_030579755.1 Entelexis gropengiesseri | reverse complement strand
CGTGCTCGGGCTTCGAGATCAATAGCACGGTCTTTTTGTGAAGTAACCATAGGCTAGCCACGATGTAGCTTAACCAGCAGCGAAGCGCTTTGTGTGCAGTGCAGCCAGCCAAACCGCACGGCTCGCACCCCGGCCCGCAGCCCCCGGCCCGCAGCCTCGGCGCCGCCCCCGGCCGTGCCGGAAATAGCCTCTGCTCTAAACGTTTACAATTGCTACATTAACACACGCCAATTTTAACCCAGCGGGCCTCTCCGCACCCAGCCCACCTTCCACCCTGGCCGCGTGGGCACTTGAGTTGGCGGTGCGGTTTACTAACCCAGCCAGCCCCACTCATGTCCAACGGTGAGGGACATCTCGACTTCGGACTGGACGACGGCGGCGGCAACCCGTGGGGCCGGTCGCCAACCGCGAGATCGAACCCGTGGGACAACGACGACGCCAATGGCACGCTCGCCAGCCCCGCGCGCCCGAGGATGTCGCAGCAGCCCGCGCTCGACGACGACGACGGGGACCTCGCCAGCATGGGATTTGGCGGCCCGTGGCAGCGCCAGCCGTCGTTCTCCGCGCCGGGCAGCCGCGGGTTCACGCTGGACGGCGCGCTGGACGCGGAGCTCGGCAACCCGTTCGCCGACGCGCCGCTCGAGGCCCCGTTCGACGAGCCGGCCCGGCCCGCCGAGGATGAGGACGATCTGAGCATGGACTGGGTGATCGACGCGCGCTCGGGAAGGCCCGCGGTGCCCGGCGCGCGCGACGCGGCCTCCGCAGACTCGCGAGAGTATACTGGAAAGTATGCAGGAGAGTATGCAGGAGAGTACGTAAAACCCGCGCTGGAACCCGCATTGGAGCCCGCGCTGGAGCCCGCATTGGAGCCCGCGCTGGAGCCCGCAGTGGAGCCCGCAGCAAAGCACACACTAGAATCCACGTTTCAACCGGCGGAGCCGCTGGAACCCGCGCCGAGCGGATCGCAAGTAGGCGCCGTGAGGGAGCCGGCGGAAGATGAAGCAGAGCAGCCGGCAAGCGCGCCGCACACCCCGTCGCGCCGCACCCCGGCCGACTTCGCCAGCGGCCTGCACAGCGACCTCCACAGCAAGTACGGCGAGTACGCCGAGCCGGAGACCGGCAACGGCGACGAGACGCCGCAGAGCATCACGTCGCCCAAGGCCACCGCCAACACCACCGCCCACAGCCGCAGCTCGTCGCACTACGAGTACCACCAGGACCCCACCGGCGCCATCGAGCGGCTGCACGTCTACGACGACAGCGGGCTGCCCGTGGAGGACTCCGACGACGACGGGAGCTGGGAGCCGATGGCCACCGTAGGGTCGTACGAGGTCTACGACGACCGCAACAACCTGCTGGTCGAGCTCGAGAAGGAGAACGAGGCGGTCACCAACGCCGCGGCGTCCGGGTACACGCGGGTCGCCAACAACGACGACGCGGCCAGCGTCACGTCGCTCGACGACAGAACCGACTTCCTGTTCGACGGGCACACCGCCACCGACGACGTCGACGCCGCGTACCAGATGGCCACGACAAAGTCGATGCTGACCGACGAGCAGCGCATCGCCTACTGCGGCGTGTGCCGCCTCGGCCTCGCCGAGATGGGCAACGCCGTGCGCGACTACGGCCCGCGGGCGCGGCTCGCCCTCGAGTCGCTCCAGATGTGGGGCTCCCGCATCATTCTCCAGCTCTACTCCCACCTCGGCCTCGACAACGACGAGCAGCTCATGATCGAGTCGCTCGCGTCCCACGCCGTGCTCGCCGACGACCTCACCCCCTGCCTCAAGCGCGTCCAGCACGTCGCCGACGGCAGAATCATCCAGGACCGCACGCTGCACGGCGTCTCCTCGGCGTCCGACCTCCACGAACAGGTGCTCGACCGGCCCGAGCAGGCAAACGCCCTCGAGGTCGACGTGCGCTGGACCGTCATGTGCGACCTGTTTCTCATCCTCATCAACGGCAGCGTCTACGACGCCCGCTCGCGCACCCTGCTCACCCTGCTCGGCGCCAAGCTCGGCGTCTCCGCCAACGACGTCGCCCAGTTCGAGCGCAAGGTCACCGACGTGCTCCAGCTCGACGAGCCGGTCGAGCAGGACTGGACCGAGCAGGACATCATCGAGGCCCGCCGCCGCAAGGCCCTCCGCCGCAAGTACGCCTACGTCGGCCTGGCAACTGTCGGTGGTGGCCTCGTCATCGGGCTCAGCGCCGGCCTGCTCGCCCCCGTCGTCGGCGCAGGCCTCGCCGCGGGCCTGGGAACCATCGGCATTACCGGCACCTCAGGGTTTCTGGCGGGCGCCGGCGGCACCGCCATCATCGCCACCGCCAGCACTGCCATCGGCGCCCACGTCGGCTCGCGCTCCATGCTGCGCCGCGTCGGCCACGTCAAGACGTTCGACTTCCGCCCCATCTTCAACAACGACCGCGTCAATCTCATCATTGCTGTGGCAGGCTGGATGACCGGCAAGGACGACGATGTCCGGCTGCCGTTCTCCACCATCGACCCGGTCATGGGCGACGTGCTGTCGGTGCTGTGGGAGCCCGAGATGATGCGTTCGCTCGGCCAAACCATCAACATCCTCGCCACCGAGGCGCTCGCCCAGGGCGTGCAGCAGATCCTCGCTGCCACCGTTTTGACGGCGCTGCTCACGTCGCTGCAGCTGCCGATGTGGCTCGCAAAGCTGAGCTACCTCGTCGACAACCCGTGGAGCGTGTCACTCGACCGAGCCTGGGCCGCCGGCCTCATCCTCGCCGATACCCTCATCCAGCGCAACCTCGGCAGCCGCCCGGCCACCCTCGTGGGCTACAGCCTGGGCGCGCGCGTCATCTACTCTTGCCTCACCGAGCTGGCCCGGCGCAACGCTTACGGCCTCGTGCAGGACGTCTACCTCTTCGGCACGCCGGTGTTCTACACCAAGAAAAAGTTCACCACCGCGCGGTCCGTCGTCAGCGGCCGGTTCGTCAATGGCCACAGCAACAAGGACTGGATCCTCGCGTTTCTGTTCCCGGCCCGCAAGCGCTACGGAAGCGTGCTGGGACTCGACCCCATCGGCGACGCCGACAATGCCACCCTCAACGTCGAGAATTTTGACTGCAGCGAGGAAATCGAAGGCCACATGAGCTATCGCTCAAAAATGCCGCGACTTCTCAAGCTCACAGGGTGGAGCATTCTCAGCGAGGAGTTCGACGAAATCGACGACCCGGACCCGGAGCAGCTCCGCGAGAAGCAGCGCAAGCTGCTCCACGAGCTCGAGGGCGCAAATAAGCCCAAGAAGTCGGGCTTTTTCTCGTCGTGGAACTTCGACTGGATGCAGCGCGCCAACGCCAAAACCGCCGACCCAGAACACCCCCAGGGTGAGGGCGACTCCGGCCTGTTCGACGTCGACGCAATCCGCAGCGAGCTTGGAAACCTCCAGCCGGAAATGGTGTTCGACGCCGAGGGCGACGAGCCGATGGTCGAGGCGCCCGCGGCCAAAACCGCTGACCAGCTCCCGCTCGAGCTTATAGACGTCGAGCCGGAGCGGCCGGCATCGTCGCTGGATTATGACGACCCGGCTTTGTCAAAACCATTGCACAAGGCAGCGCCCACCGCCGCGCCTTACCTGGGCAGCCCTGCTCGAACTCCGCTCACTGGCTCAGCGGCGCCAGCGGCGCCGGCCGCGCCGGGCCACAGCGAGAGCTCAAGACAGCCGCAGCTTGTATTTGACGACCTCGAATAATTTATTTATGTATTGTTTGACCCTCCAAACACCGATAATTCATGCCATGCAGCACTGTAACAATATCAACATCATTAGATCTTTCAGGATCAAGCGGCTGCGCGCTCGCGACGTGAATCATGCGGTGGACCCGTACCCATACCCTGCGCCTGTATCGGCGTACTGCTCAATCGTTCAACCATCGGCGACACAAACACTTCAGTTTCAAGAACTAGCAAAAATCGCAGCCGGGGCAATGTTGCCTGCCCGTGTGAGACCTGTGTACACAGCCCTCAAAACCGGTGTTACGCGCCTGCAGTGGGAGTCGCCGCCGCGGAATATTTTTGTAGCCAAGAAGGATTTCGATCATCGGCCGCTCACCTCGGCGCACGAGTTTATTGAGCACCTGCATGCAGCTTACCCGGTCAACATCTTGAGCTCGCCCGCCACGGCCGCCGAGCTCGGCCTGCCTTACGTCAAGTCGGTTGAGGACCAAACCGTGCTTCAAGATAGCGTTGATCTCATGGTGACCATGGGCGGCGACGGCACAATCCTTCGCGCAGCAGCGCTGTTTCGCAATCAGGCGCTTTCTATGCCCCCGATCTTGTCGTTTTCAATGGGCACGGTCGGGTTCCTTCTCCCGTTCGACTACAAAGAGGCCCACGCGGCGTTTAAGGCCGTATACAACGGCAATGCACTGGCAACCAAGCGCTCGCGACTGCGGGTCTCGATGCCCCGCTCAACCGCCGCGCTACATGCCATGAACGACATCACGATCCACCGCGGTGCGTCGCCTCACTTGGCTCAGCTGGATATAACCGTCAACGGACAGCATCTGACAACCGCCATTGCTGACGGGGTCACAATATCCACCCCCACTGGGTCCACAGCATACTCATTGTCCGCTGGAGGCTCTATTGTTCACCCGGGAGTTGAGTGCATTCTTATCACTCCGATATGTCCGAGGTCTCTGTCGTTCCGGCCGTTGCTGGTACCCCAAAATGCACATATCAGTATCAGCGTATCGCCGAACGCGCGTGGTCCCAGCGACATCTCGCTGGATGGCTATGAAAGTGGGCAGCTCCATGTAGGCGACCGCATTTCCGTAGAGGTCAATCCCGAGCAAGGGATTTGGTGCGTGTCGCAGGGCTCCGACACCGACGACTGGGCGCGGCACCTGAATGGACTTCTTGGGTTCAATTCAAGATTCGGGTTACAAGGGTGATTATGGCCCGTAGAGAGCCCGTGTAATATTACTTAGTGAATGATGAGACTATGACATTGATCGCTGGTAATCAATGTGGTGTCAAAATCAAAATCTGAATCACGCCTTCGGCTCAATTGCTGCGGCAAGCCGTTTCTTGGACCTGGCGCACACGACTTCAGCAGCGAACCTGTCTCATAAATGCCCTCCACCCAAAACGGGACACGGCGCTGAAACTGATATTTAACATCAATAGAGTGAACAATACATTTTCCCATCATGATCTCGCAAATTTAAGACCGGCGGCTAGTTAGGTCATAGCTAAGCAAGTCAGTTTCAGCACTAAGCCCCTGGAGATGAATTGACAGAATAACGTCATTTGTGACCCTGTTGGCCCTTACATCGACGCACGGGCGTTTGGCAGGGCGACCCCGACAGGGCAACTACCCTTGATGTACATCCCGGTTTACTTAGAAGTACACTCCGATTGGCGGGCCTGGCATCAAAACAGGCGCAGTTTGGCCCCATGAGCCTCGATGCCGGTGCCACACCGCATGATACGACTAATATAAGCGAGACGCATCGCGTATGCCAAAGCGACCCCAACAGCGAGAATCACCGCAGAAAATGCGTATGGACGAATTTCCAGTCAGTATATAGCCGTGGTAGCCGTAAATGGCACGAATTAATATTTAATGCACCCCAAGGGCCACTCGGATCGCCCGTCCTTGGCAGATCGCCACTTATTAAGCAGCAAGCAAACGATGAGTAGTTTCTGTCTACATAAGCTGAGCACCACAACCCTTACCATGCGGCGTTTGGCTATCGCGGTTACAGCATTCTGACATGCGTATATATAGAGATGTAGTACCAGTGCAGGGAACTAGCTACTTTGATTTGGTCACTGTGCAAATACAAGATGGCGATCTTTAAAAAGTTGTTGAGTCTTCTCGGAGTCGCGGTCACTGCCATGGGGGCGTACATACCCACCCGGCTGCTCAGCCGCATCTTCCAGATCAGGCTGCAGACGATATTCTTGTTGGTTCGATTCCGTTCGTGGGTGTCGGGTACGCCGCTCCCACCGCGGTTCAACACTCCACTGGTGAACCTGAGTCCCGAGGTTGAACCCAGGAGGGTGAGATGGCTCGCCGAGGCGGAGAACCGCCGACCGAGCGACCCGGTCATTTTGTATTACCATGGCGGAGGGTATGGCCTCACGTTGGTCCCGCAGCAGGCCGCCAGTATGCGCGACATTTACTGGGCGGTCGGCAATCCAAGGCTCTCGGTGCTGGTGCTCGACTATACCACTACAGTCGAAGCTCAGTATCCGATTCAGCTGAAGGAGGCAGCAGCCACATACAATTCACTGGCAGAGACTTGCGACAACATCATTCTATTGGGGGACTCAGCTGGGGGACATCTCTCTTTGCAGGTCATGCGTCTTCTCGTAGCACCCGTGGAAGGGGTGCCCAGAGTCACCAAGCGGGCATCCGCTTTTTTGGCCTTGTCCCCTCTGATAAACTTTCCCAATGAGGAAGGCGGGATGACGATTGGTCACCCGAAGCCTGATGTTTTAACTCTTTCGATGCTAATTGAATGGGGAAAGATGTATTCAAGCGACAAGCACCTTATTCGTAAGCCAGAAATTCAACTGGAAACAGAGGGTGCAGTGAATTGGGATGCCGCACTTCCAGAGCCGCACAAGATTTTTTTCGCGTATTGCGACCGTGAGCTAATGGCCGACTCTATCACCCGCTTCCTACAAATCAACAATCTGAAGACGAAGGGGGCAACTATCTACACTAGATCCGATGAGATTCATGATAGTCTCATGGTCTTTGGGGTTAGCGATACGCTAAAGCCCACTGTAGAGTTTATTAAGGGTGTATGTTAGATAGATCTCTGTTCAAGGTACGATGTTTTCCATCCCGCTATTTTTCTGGGGTGCATCTGCCGCGGCTGACTGACGGTATATAGGTTCAGAATTGCACGGTGTTGCTCCCTCTTTAAGCTGGACCGAGCTAGCTGCAACCGGCGATATCTTTGGCATATACACACGTTTCTAATCCTTAGAAACTTCATGCGTACAGCGGGCCTCCTACACTGACCATAAGGGGCGGAGCTCAGTGGGCTCCTCGAATTGCGGTCTGATCTTCAAGGGTGGCAGGAGTCGCGTATGACCCTGTGAGACTATTCGGTTTCATGAAGCTTATGATTTAAGCCGAATGGTTCGGAAGATTAAGGTCAACGGTTCTTAGGAACCAGAATCATGAATTGCCACAGTTTACATGCTTGCTGGCATCAACGGCTCGGGATTTTGCCGCTTCTTACTCCGGCGGCGCACATGTCTCGCCATAGAACTAGAAGCGGAGACAGATTTCCTCGAGGCGTGTCGATTTGGACGCTTACGCTGTAGTTTGTACACGCGGATGGTTAATCTTGTACCTTGAAGCTAGGCGGGAACAGGTTGAGGAGCTCTATGATGAGCCCCTAATGCTCTGTTACGTTGGATTATCAAGATCCCTTAGTTGTTGGCTTTAGAGCTCTTAGATCTTATGCTCATCACCACCTTGGTGAGCCATCAAAGAGCAAGCAAGGGCCACCTGCAGGGTTCCTCCGCACGCCTAAAGTAGATACACGCAGCAACCCTTGGCATGCGGCGTGTGATTACATATCAGGCATCGTGTGGAGTTCGTCCGACGAAACTCGATCTTTATTTAGTTTTCCAACTACAAGCCTTTCATGAAAACCGTTCCTGTATAAGATTTTCGCAGATCGCTCTTCAGTACGTATCCGTTTTCTAAATACAGGTAGCAATCGAGTGCAGGGTAGCTTTACACGCCCGCATAAGGTAGACCAGTTTAAACCCTAACCGTATAAGTTTGAGTACTCCTTATATACGAGGTGCCAGTACCTAATCTGGTATCGGCTCTCATCTCGAGTTAGGACCAGATAGAGCACAATGACGACTACTTACTACAGTGTCACGCGCAAAAGGTATTTGAACTTTTTGGGATTTCTAACGAACATTACAGCGCCGTTTATTTCCATCTGGTTGCTAAGCCGGATTGTCAGATACAGTGTGCATGCCGTGTTTTCACTGACTCGATTCTACTCGTGGTGCTCGGGCAAGCCACTACCTCCGCGGTACAATACTCCGTTTGTGACCCCTGCTCAAGGAATCGAAGCCAAAAAATTATGGTGGTTTACCGAGACCGAGGATCGACAACGAAACGACCCGGTGATTCTGTACCTTCATGGTGGGGGCTATGGCTTGTCTTTGGTCCCACAGTCACTCATTAGTCTCCGCGACATTTATTGGGGAGTCGGAAACTCTAGGCTCTCGATATTGTTGGTTGACTACACGACCACGGTGCAAGCAAAGTATCCAACCCAGTTGAAAGAGGCAGCTGGAGCTTTCAACGCGTTGACGGAAACTTGCGACAACATTATTCTGTTTGGAGACTCGGCCGGTGGCCATCTCGCTCTTCAATTGATGCGTTTGTTCAAATTGCCCATTGAAGGAATACCCCAGGTCACTAAGCGGGCCGCTGCTTATATAGGCATGTCTCCATGTGTGAATTTTGCCATTGCCGATGATGAGGAGACAAGAAAGCGATCGTGGCACGATATTATGACAGTCTCAGCAATTCATCAATGGGGTGAGATGTATGCAAGTGATGGACTTCAACACCAACCAGAAATCCGACTGGAAACGGAGGGCGTGCTTGACTGGAATACCGTGCTCCCGGAGCCCCATAAGATTCTCATCACGCTCGGAGATCATGAAGTCCTGGCCCCTTCGATCCTGCATTTCATCAAGATGAATGACCTCGTGGCCAAGGGTGCCAATATCTGTCATAAACCAGACGATGTGCATGATAGTCTCATGATCTTCGGGGTGAGTCCTATGCTGGACCCAACTGTCGACTTTCTTAAGCGTATAACTTTCTGATAAGTAGATCTGTCGAAAACACTGTTTTTTTTTCTTCAGTTTGCTCGCTGCCGCACTATCTTGTTGAGATACCTGCTGCCTGCTGCTGCCTGCCTGCACGTCGACACGTCGTGTTCAGGTTTAGGGACCGTAATGTTAGCACACAATCTTGTTTCAGAACACGAACACGAGCCGGCACCACCATAACAGCCTACATTGCAACTGATGGAACCACGGCAAAGAAAACGTGCCGTGGATCTGCCCACTGCCAAAGTCAAAACTCTCAACGAGGAACAGCAGAAGTCAGCCGATTCGCAAAGCTTGCAGTGGGTGCAGCTGGCGGTGTACATATGCGGCATATACGCGTCGTTTCTGACGTGGGCGGTGTTGCAAGAGCGCATCGCCACAACCCCTTACGGCCCTGACATGCGGGTGTTCCGGGCCTCGAATGCGATTAGCGTGGTGCAGTCTCTGCTGGCATGCCTAGCGGGGGTAGCATTTCTCCAGACAACAGCACTTGTGCGCAAATCGCACGGACCAGGCATCGTGCCGGGGAATGGCGCAGTCCTAAAACGGTACGTGCTGGTTGCGCTGTGCCAGGCCCTCTCAAGCCCATTTTCGTACGCCTCGTTGAAGTATGTTGACTACGTCACAATGCTCCTGGCCAAGTCGTCGAAGTTGGTGCCTGTTATGGCGGTGCACCTTCTGCTGTACCGACGGCGATTCCCGGTGTATAAGTATGTGGTTGTGGGGTGCATCACGGCCGGGGTCAGCATCTTCAGTCTGTACCAGCCGACGACAAAGCAGAGCAGCGACACAGGGAACGCGACGTGGGGGTTCTTTTTGCTGGCGTGCGGCCTGTTTCTGGACGGGCTGTACAACACGACGCAGGACGAGATGTTTCAAAAGTTCGGCAAGACCGGCGAGGTGTCCGGGCCGCACATGATGGTTGTGCTGAACTTTTTCACCGCGGTGTTTGGGCTGGTGGCGCTGGTGGTCAGCGGCGAGCAGCTGCGCGAGACGCTGTGGTTCGCGTCGCGCCACCCGATTGTGTTCCGGGACATTGCACTGTTTGGGCTGTGCGGCGCCATTGGCCAGATCTTTATTTTCCTGACGCTTGAGCGGTTTGGGTCGCTGGTGCTGGTCACGACCACGGTGACTCGCAAGATGATGTCGATGCTGCTTTCTGTCGTGATGTTCAACCACAAGCTCACTGGCATGCAGTGGTTCGGGGTGGTTCTGGTGTTTGGCGGAGTAGCCGGCGAGGCACTTTACAAGCAGCTGAGCAAGTGACTCGCACGCTGCCGAGCTTGGGGATCAGGAGTCTTGCATATTATTGCATGCGCGCTCGCACAGAGCGGCCACGAAAAATCAACAATTTATTTGCAGGTTAGCCGATTAATCAACTGTTTACAGCATAATAACGCTAAACAACCCCCAGCTTCCCACTCCCAGCGTAGGCAGCGGCTTTTGTTCCCTTCTGCAGCGGTCCGAGCGCGAGCAGCCCCGGAGCCAGCAGCCACCCCACACGCCCTGAAGTGAATGGCAACAAAGGGACCGAGCGGCGCGCTACGGCTGGTCGAGCACCGCACGATCCAGCCGCTGCCGGCCGACAGCGACCGCGCGCTGGATCCGCAGCGGTTCCGCGACGACCCCCGCGCGCGCGACGACGAGCTCGCGCACCCTGTGCCGCGGTACAGCAAGGCGTTTCGATACGACTACGCGGCCACGAATCTCTCGGTGTTCCCGAGCCTCGAGTACACGATCTGCGAGCCGCCGCCGCACGCGAGCGGGGTGGACCCGCTGGAGCGGGGCTTGCACGTCGCGCTGGAGGGCGAGGACATGCAAACGGTGACGACGAGCGGGCCGTATGCTGGGGCTCGGGGTAACGTGTGCATGCGGGGCGGCGAGTGGTACTTTGAGGTTGAGGTGGTGCGGCCGAACGTGCGGATCGGGATTGCCCGGCGCGAGACGAGCTGCGAGGGCCCCGTGGGCGCCGACAGCTACAGCTACGGCGTGCAGGACGGCAGCGGGGCGGCGCTGCACTGCGCGCGGCCGCGCGCGTTCATGACCGCATTTGGCCCCGGCGACGTTGTGGGCTTCCACGTGTGCATTCCGCGGGACTCGCGGCCCGGGCGCACGGTGCGGAGCCGGGTGCCGCTGAAGTTCAACGACCAGGTGTGGCTCGAGAGCCTGAACTACCGGTCGACGCTCGAGATGGAGCGGCACATTCTGCCGCAGCACCACGGCCCTGCGCGGCCCGACGAGGTGATTCCCGGGTCGTTTGTGCGGGTGTTTTTGAACGGCGAGCCCCAAGGCACGCTGGCAGAGCCGCTGCGCGACTTCCGCCCGCCGCTGTCGAAGTTCGACTTCTGGCTGCGGCTCGAGCCCGTGGACGACGGCTGGCTCGGGTACTACCCGATGATCTCGACGTTCCAGGGCGGGGCGGCCAAGTTCAACTTCGGGCCGCACTTCCACCATGCGCCGCCGGCGTCGGCGCGTGGCCTGTGGGAGCGGTACAACGAGCAGATCGCGGACGACGTGGCGCTGGACGCCATCAACGAGATCATGTTTGAGGAGATCGACCTAGAGGTGCCGGACGACGCGGCGATCCGCCAGCCGCTAGCCGAGTTCAAGGAGCAGAAGGTCCCGGTTAAGAAGCTTTTCTGAGGCATTGGCTGCGGGACTAATAGGAGGTCAACAGCGAACTGAGAGTTACAGGAGAGAATAACAAGAGAGAGTAACGGGGGAGACTGACAAGAGAGAGTAACAGGAGAGAGTAACAGGAGAGAGTAACAGGAGAGAGTAACAGGAGGGAGTAACAGGAGGGAGTAACAGGAGGGAGTAACAAGAGAGACTAACAAGAGAGACTACCAGGAGAGTGCTCAGCTGAAGGGCAGCTCCTTAAGGCAAATGCTGCTTCCGCCATTAACGCTTTGAGCATCTTCACGTCAACGCTGGGCAGGAATTGTGTCAACATTCGTTAGGTCCATCACAATGTTATGTCGCCTCAAACGCTACTGGCTCTACTTAATACATTGGCCGAAACAAAAATCCTTGTCTCGGTAACTAAACAAAAAGAATAGACATCATCTACAAATGCCCGTGGCCTCCTCTGCTGTCCAGCCGGTTGCCCAGCCGGGCCGCTGGCCGGATGGGTGCCGTCACGTGCCGCTCCCCAACCGCCCCAGGCCGCTGCCCCTAGCCATTTAGAAACATAAACATTGCGCCACGGTCGTCACACCACCCAAGTTGCAAATGCCGTCTGCCGAGTTCGAAGCCGCTGCCCAGGCCGTCCAGGTCCTGCCGACCAAACCCAACGACCAGGAGCTGCTCAAGATCTACGGCCTCTACAAGCAGGCCACGGTTGGCGACAACACCGCCGAGAAGCCCGGCCTGCTCGACTTCCGTGGCAAGGCGAAGTGGCAGGCGTGGGAGAACCTGAAGGGGGTTTCCCAGACCGACGCCGAGGCGCAGTACATTGCGTACGTTGAGGAGCTCAAGAAGAAGTACGGCGCATAACCTCAGTGGCGAGTCCTTTATTTAGGCGCGCACCGCGCGTCGCCATCTCATATAATCATGTAGCGCTACTTCCCGTTACTCAGCACCGCGGACCGGACGCGCACCACTTCCAACACCCAGCGGATTGGGCATGGCGGTGCGATGCAGGCCGGCGCTGTCTGAGAAGCAGTTCCTGAGCGGGTGCTTTGTGTGCATCCAGTGGATTCCGCGCGTCGCGGTGCCGCTGGCAATCGCATGGGGCACGCTGTCGCACGTCGCGTACAGCAGCGCCATCGGCAGCCGCGTGGCGCGGATCGTGCTGCTGGCGCTCGGTGCGGCGGCCGGGGCGCTCGCGTTTGTTGCCTACTACGCGGTGTGGCGGATCGGGCCCGGCACGCCGCTGGTGTTCCCCGAGTTCGTTGTCGACGCCGACGTTGCCGACGCCGAGGAGCACGCGCCGCTGGTGCTGCAGCGCGCGGTCGAGGCCAAGCGCGACGGCGGCATCCGGTTTTGCTCGAAGTGCCGCTGCTTCAAGCCCGACCGCACCCACCACTGCCGCCACTGCGGCATGTGCGTGCTGCGCATGGACCACCACTGCCCGTGGTTCTCGGCCTGCGTCGGGTTCCACAACCACAAGTTCTTTGTGCAGTTTCTGTGGTACGTGTGCGCGCTGTGCGGCGCCGCATCCGCCGTCGCTGTCCCGCGCGCCTACTTCTACTTCCACAATGAGCAGTACCTCACCGACTTCATCGGCATCAACTTCGCGCTGTACATGGTGCTGGCGCTAGCGTTCTTCATCATTCTGACCGCCTTTGCATCCTACACAACCTGGCTCGTCGTCACGAACCGCACCACGCTCGAGACCATGGAGCCCCAGGCGTACCGCACGTCGCTCCCGGCCCAGCAGTGGCGCTACCGCCGGCCGCCGGACTCCCAGACGCTCGGCAACCTGTACGATGTCGGGCCCAGCGCCAACACCGCCCAGCTGATGGGCACGACCTGGACGGAGTGGCTGCTGCCGGTGCGGCCGCGGCTGCGGCTGAACGGCACCCACTTCCCCGTGAACGATGAGCTTGCCGCGAAGGCCGAGGAGCGCGCGCAGACCGAGATCGCGCTCCACGTGCGTAAGCAGCAGTGGCTCCAGGCGCAGGCGCAGGAGAGCCAGGCCAGTTCCTGACTGACGTGGCTTTGCTTTGGCACCGGCTTCTACGCCGATGCCAAGCTTGCAAGGCCTCGGCACTCATCGCATCTTAACCCTTCCTTAAGCATGACATTGACATACACCTTTTCATACACCTTCTCATACACCTTTAGTTGTACAGATATTCGCTTTCAGTTTAATGCGCTGCTCTGACTTGGCCTTCGCGCTAGGATGACATTGATACACCTTCAGTTGTACGATTATTTGTAGTATTTTCAGTTAAGTGCACTGCTCTAACACTTTTAGTTGTACACAATTTGTCGTCGCTTTTGGTTAGCGCACCATTTGTAGTCGTCTTTGGTTAGTGCACTCTGACACTTCCAGTTGTACAGTAGCATAAGCATGATATTAACAGTAGATACACTTCTAGTTGTACAGATGTTTGTAGTCGCTCTCAACTTAATGCGCTACTCCGACTTGGCCTTCGCGCGAGCCATCTCCGCTCGGATGCGACCGTAGAAGTCGTACACCATGTACAGCGGAATCAGCAGTGTCGGGAGGTAGATAGCAACAAGGTTCAGGCGCCGCGCCAGCGACAGCTCCTGCAGAAACGCAAGCTCCACCACACAGGCCAGCGTTGTGGTGCTGGCCTCGACGCCGTAGGCGAGCACTGCCGGGTACACCCGCTTGTTCCCACGCTTGAGGTCGTAGGCCGCCCACACAAAAAAGGGGGTCTGGAGAACCAGCTCGACCCACACAAACGTCTGGAGCCACGTCGGACGGCGGGCGGCGAGCAGATCGTGGTTCTGCACAATGTGGAAGTCCCCCAGCCGCTGCTGGAATCCAAACAACCACTCGCGCGGCAGCGCCAGCGTCGAGTCTATGGCGAGGGTAATGACAATATGCAGCAGAAAATATGTGATATAGAACGTGTCCATTGTGCCCTCTCTCCTTTTGGCCGATTTCCCTGAGCCCAGCTGGTCAACGGTGTCGCTGGCGTGCTTAGTGTACCCGGCTCATACGCCAGAGGTTCCCGCACAAATAGTTGGCGGGCCGCGAGGGCTAGTGTCGAATTCCAATTGAATAATTCAAATAAATATTATCGTTGAGCATTTACCCTGTCTACAAAGCCGCAAGCACCCAGATCGTCATTCGCGTGAAGAACAGGCAGCCAAATGGAGTGCGGCGGGCCGCAATGCAAATTAAACAGAGGTCTAGCGGCTGGAGCGCATGAGAACGTCCTTGGCCTCGTTGATTTTGAGCGCGAAGTAGTTCGAGCCCCCCTTGTCTGGGTGGTTCGCCAGCATGATCCGGCGGTGCTGCTGCGTGATGCTGTGCTTTGTTGCGCCCGGCTGCAGCCCGAGAATCTCGAGCGCCTCGGCGTGGGTCATTTCCGACTGGAACCCGCCAGGCAGAAACCGCGTGTCGGCACCGGCCTTCGTCGCGCCGTAGTCGACCACGCCAAATGCGCTGGGCGGCATGGCGCGGAGACGGGTCCATGCGCGGAACGCGGCTCGGCCCGTCCCGATAGCGGTGATCAGGCCCAGGCCGGCAAGGATTGGCAGCACCATGCGTTGCGGGCTGCGCTGCTTCGGGGACTCTGCGCGCTTTGGCGGTGTGCAGGGCGGTGTGCCAGGGCGGTGCGGTGCCAAATAGATCTCCACGGTTATCACGGCGCTTCGCAGAAAGAGCATAGACGCCGATTTATCCAAACGCTACAAATCAAGCGCACATCGCTGGAAATCTGGACCGATACTCTGAGAACGATCCTTTCAGAAGGGAGAGTTGTAAAGCGCTGTAAAACCATTACTCTACTTCCACAGCTTTGGCCTACCCGGCCCATAAATAGTCCAGTTTCCCGCGTGAGTACATAGCCCGCCAAACACTTTAAACAGCACCCCTCACCACTCGCTACTCAGTACTCAACCACGTCCCCTCCATACTCCAGCATACCACTAAAAAGGCACGAACCGCCATAAACCACAAAGCGTCCCTAACCCCTGATCCGTTACCACCCCGCGCTCGACGCCCACAGCCGAGCCGCTGTACCCCACACACTGCACACTCTGCATGCAGCACAACCATCGGCTCGTGCTCTCCCGTTCGGTGGAGCCGGGCCTGGCCCGAACTCCTGAGGGGGGATCAGGATACATAGCGTTCCGCTCGCGGCACCGCCTCAGCGTGCCGTATATTCCGTGGACGGTGGTCGCCCAAGCGCCCGAGAGGGCCGCCGCGCCCAACACAATCGAGATCAACTACGACGCGTTCAGAACCGCAAGCGTGCCGAGCGGCACCGAGATTATCTGGATGTCGGTCGAGCCTCCGCGCCTCGACCACCTGGTGGTGGTGTGCGACCGCGCGGACGACTACGACGCCGCGCGCGAGCACGCTGCCGAGCTGCCGGCGAAGCTGCCGGCCCTCGCGCGCCCGGGAATGGCGCTAGCGCAGATCCCCGCCACCATCAAGGCGTGCGAGCCCGTGGACCAGGGCCTGGTCGACCCGGCTCACTTGACGGTCTCGGTAATACGCGCGCCCGCGGCGCCGGCAGCCGCGGCCCCCGAGCCGGCAGACATCTCTGTCGACATGTTTCTCGCGGGCTCCCCGGGGGTGCAGGCGGTGACGCTGGACGTGGCCGCCCTCGCGTTCCCGATTGACCGCGCCAGCATTCTGCCCCCCGTCGGGCCCCACGACGACCCGCTCAACGCCGGGTTCTTGCACGTCGAGGGACTCGCGCGGCTCGGCGTGTTCTCCGGGGACTTTGTGCGCGTGCGCTCGGGCGCCTCAACCAGGGTGATCCGGCTCTACTCGTGCCCGGACCCGGCCAACATTTCGGCGAGCCAGATCCGGCTGCCGCCGCTGCTGGTGTTCAACCTCGGCAGCCCCGCCGCGGTGGCCGTGGAGCGCTTGGCTGGAAACGATCCGCTGCCGATGGCGGAGGGCGTCACGCTGTCGCGCGTCTCGTCGCCGGCGTCGACCGAGCGCGCCAACCAAACCGCTTTTCTGCATGGCTTGAAGGCGTACTTCGCCAGCACGGTGCGCGTGGTCGCCAATAACGACCTGATTGCTGTGCCGATAGACACTGGCCTGGCCCGGCTCGTTGCCAGCTCGGGCGCGCCCCACGAGGACGAGGAGGCAGAGTATGCTGCGCTAGTGCTCGACGCCGAGTCGCGCCCGGACGCCGTCGCCTGGTTCAGGGTGCACGGACTGCCCACCGATGACTCGCAGTACATCATCAACCCGGTGCACACTCGCATGGTGCAGAGCGGGCTGGACCAGGCGCTTGCCCCGTCCACGCGCCTGAGGTGGCGGGAGTACCTGGGCCTGCCGCCGCTGTTTGACTACTGCTCGGCTGGCGGCGAGCAGCTGTTTGCATCGGCAAAGTATCTGAAGCGGCTGCTCCAGGCGAGCCTGACGCCGCGCGGCTCAACCCTCAAGACCACCATTCTACTCAAAAGCTCGAAGCGTGGCGCCGGCAAGGCCACGCTGCTCCACAGCGTCGCCGCACACCTCGGCATCCACGAAATGGTTCTCAATGCATTCGACTTGATCGGCGACACCGACGGCAAGACGCTGGCTGCGCTGAAGGCCCGTCTCGAGCGCGGCGCCTCGACGAACACTTGCCTCATCACCATACTGCACATAGAGGCGCTGGCACGGAAGAACGAGGTGGATGGCAAGGACACGCCGCTGGTGAACGGCGTCCTTGACGTGTTCACCGACGTCGTGGGCCGCAGCGGCATGATTCTTGCCGCCACGGTCAGCGACCCCGACGCAATCGCCGGAAGCATTCGCAGCAAGTTCAAGTTCGAGGTAGAGGTCCCCGTGCCGTCCGAGCCCGAGCGCCGCGAAGTTCTCAAGTTTTTACTTGCTCCCAACCTCACCTCTGAGGACGCCGCGAGCCAGCTTGTTCCGCGCTTCCCGCCAAATGTACATACCGGGTTTGCGCTGCGCGGCGACGTGTCGCTCGACTCGCTAGCGCTCCAAAGCGCGGGGCTCACGCCTCCTGATTTGCGGGCGATTGTGCGCACTGCCAAGCAGGTCGCCTACTACCGATCAACGGTGGACTCGGTGCTGAGCCAGGGAGGCGAGATCAAGCTCACGCCCGAGGATCTCGACAAGGCGATTTCCGACGCGCGCAGCAAGTTCAGCGACTCAATTGGCGCGCCAAAGATTCCCAATGTGGGCTGGAAGGACGTCGGCGGGCTGGATATGGTCAAGGGCGAGATCATGGATACCATTGACATGCCGCTGAAGCACCCCGAGCTGTTTGCAAGCGGACTCAAGAAACGCAGCGGCATTCTGTTCTATGGGCCGCCCGGCACAGGTAAGACGCTGCTGGCCAAAGCGATTGCCACCAGCTTCAGCCTGAACTTCTTCAGCGTGAAGGGGCCCGAGCTGCTGAACATGTACATCGGCGAGTCCGAGGCGAACGTACGGCGCGTGTTCCAGAAGGCCCGTGACGCCAAGCCCTGTGTTGTGTTCTTCGACGAGCTCGACTCGGTGGCGCCCAAGCGCGGCAACAAGGGCGACTCCGGCGGGGTGATGGACCGCATTGTGTCGCAGCTGCTGGCCGAGCTCGACGGCATGAGCGACGGCGGCGACGGCATGTTTGTGATCGGAGCAACCAACCGCCCCGACTTACTCGACGAGGCGCTGCTGCGCCCGGGCCGCTTCGACAAAATGCTCTACCTCGGCGTCTCCGACACCCACGAGAAGCAAAAGACGATTCTCCAAGCGCTCACGCGCAAGTTCGACCTCGACCCCTCGGTCGATCTCGGCGAGGTCGCCGCGCACTGCCCATTCACGTACACCGGTGCGGACTTCTATGCGATGTCGTCCGACGCGATGCTCAATGCCATGACGCGCACCGCCAACGAGGTCGATGCTAAGATTGCCGCATACAACGCCGCCCACCCCGACTCGCCGATCTCGATCCGGAAGTGGTTCCAGGACGTCGCGACTGAGCAGGACACCCACGCGCGCGTGACGGCTGCGGATTTTGCCAAGGCCCAGCGCGAGCTCGTCCCGTCGGTGAGCGCGGACGAGCTTGCACACTACCTGCGCGTGCGCCAGACCTTCGAGGGCACGGCCACGGCCAAAAACCAGCCTGCCAGCGTCGGCAGTAACGGAAACATCAGCAACAGCATCAACGGAAGCGTCAATGGCAGCGCCCATGACAGCCATGTGTAAACTAAAAAAACAGTAGACTAAACCTTTAGTTAGGCAGTTGAAACAGCATTTGCTAGATAAAATTGGCAACCAAACCACCATTTTATACCATCTCATTTGTTCGCGGTGTAAGTAGCCCTCCGCGCCGCTGCTGCTCTTAATCATGAACAGTTCGGGCGAGCCCGCGCCGGCGGCCTCGAATGACTTCAGCGGCATTCCCACCGTGATTCTCGACTCACTGCGCGTGCGGCTGGCCCAGCTCGTGCACTCGCTGAGCGGGCTGCAGAGCGCTGTCTCCTCGCCCGAGCTTCTGCCGTGGCCCGCGCTCCAGCAGCAGTTCAACGTGTCGCTGCTCCAGCTCGAGTCGCTGGTGAACAACCTCGAGACCGTGCCGGACGCCACGCAGCGCGCCGTCGTCTACCCAATGCTGAACTTCCCGGTGCAAACCCACAACGGGCTCCTCACCACCCTTCTCCGTAAAAAGAACCTGCCCGAGGTGGAGGCGTGGATCCAGGAGGGCGAACAGGCGCAGGCCACCGAGCAGCTCGACCACGACGCGGACGACGAGTTCTGCGAGTGGGCGTGGGAAGTAGCCGAGAAGGTGACCCAGATCCGGGTGGCCCCGCAGCAGTTCAAGGCCCCCGACCCAACAGACGGCTGGTCGCTCGACAAAATGGTGGGCTTCATGGCAGGCCAGGAGTGAGATGCAGACTCAAAATGGTTATAATGACGATTATGAACTTATACAAACAATAAATAGGCAGGCCGCACAGCATATATGCTGCATAGTATCGACCGAGCACCGCGCATCACGCCATCCGCCCGCGAGGCTGGTGCTTTCTCTTCTTGAGAATGCTGGCGTTGCGGCGCGACTTCGCGATCTCGCGGTACTTGTTGTCGAAGTAGTCGCCGCGGGTCGACAGAATCTCCTCGGCGAGCGTGCGCTTACGCTCCTTCCGGGTCAGCCGCGCGCTGAAGAACTCGGTAGCATCCTCCTTAATAGTTCCCATGGCAAAGTACTTCCCGGGCGCGTCTTCCTTTTTGTAGAATCGTTTAGGGTCCAGCACATGGCGATTTTTGAGTATGTGAAGGTCTCTCTTGATTTCGGGGGTCATTTCGGGAGCTTTCATGTCGAACCATTTCTTACCCGCGGTATCGGCCTTGGGCGGCTTGATGTTCCGCAGCGGGATGTGCTTCAATTGGCGCTCCTCCTGGACCTCCAGCGGGTTTCGCTTCTCGATCTGCATCGGGGCCTGAAGCTTCGGAATGGACTTCACCGCCTCAACGACTTCATTCTCCGACTCAGAGGCTTCAGGAGATTTCGATTGAGTCAAATTCGCCTTGGCGCTGTCAAGGAGGGCCTCTAGTTCAGCATCCATAGCGGCTCAGTTGGTGCACAGTCTGCGTACTTAGACCAGCGGTGGGTGAAATTTCGCCAGACTTGCTTACCTCATTTTCTTCGAGGGCCGTTAATACTTCACTTGAGCTCCTCTATCGCCGCCAGGGCTAGGTTATGCTATTTAGTCGCTATCGCTGTCTAGCGTCAAGGCAGGAATTACTAGGTCGTCATCGTCGTCAATGGCGTCCTCATTATTAGAAGCAGAACCAGCCGGTTCATCAATGGCCCGCGGTTCCAGCTCAATCTCAGGCTCGATCTCAGGCTCGTTTTCAGGCTCAGACTCCGAGAGTCTCAATCTCTTCTCGGGCGGCGTTTCGAATTCAACGTGCCGCAGCGGCTTGGTGGACTCCGGGATCGGAGGAAGTACTTGCTCCGGTTCGATTAGTTGGGCAATCTCAATATCCTCAGTCTTGCCACTGTCCTCTTGGTGCGCGCCCTCAGCAGCTTGATTCTCGGTTACCATATCGTTACTGTCTTCAGCGACAATTTCATTGACGGTTTCATCTGCTGGGGTTGGCAGCAGTTCATCGTCAGCTGGCTGCTCCCTTTGCAGCAGCGTGTGTTTAGAAATATTCAACGGCGGGAACCGAGGATGCACCAGCGTCTCCAAACGATCGAGGGTCGGAAATTTTTCAATCGTCAATGGAAGAATGGAGAATCTTCCTGGGTAAAGAGTGGCTGCAGCTACCTGGTCAATGGATCCTTGCGCCAGGATAAACGATTCCACCCGCGATCTGATGGATTGGGGGATTTCGGGGACACAGAACACAACTGCAGTAAAATAGTCCGTGATCGCCTTCAAGTCTTCGCTGTCAGCCAAGCTGGTGTCTATGAAATTGTTTGCGTTCTGGACATAATCAGCGAGTCCCTCATAGCCAACTGGGGCGCCCCGCTTCTCTGCCACGGCGAAGATCTTTCTTGTCAGCCTGGTCACTGCCTTTGTATAGTTCTCCGAGAGCCAGCCGACACTGCGGATCTCCCAAGCGAGAAACTTGGCGACGGAGATTGCGATGTCGTATCCTAGATCGACAGAGTCTATCAAACTGTACAATAGAGTATCAAAGCTTTGAATGTACAAGGGCCCAAGCAAGTCGCAGGTGGCCAGCATGAAATTCAGTGCCTGCACTGTGCCCGTCGGCTTGAACGATTTGAGCTCGGTGTTTAACAGGTTGACGAGCCTCGACGCAGGTACCTTGGCCTTCAGCGCCGGCGCGACAAACATATACTCCCGGAGCAAGGCGTATTGGTGGGACAGCACCAATTCGCTTCCAGCAGCACTCGCAGCCGGCCCAGCGGAAGAAGAGCCAGCCTCAAGCTGGGCCAACAAATCAGAAACCCGTTTCGTCCACACCTCGGAGCCGGTTTTCTCGGCAAGGCAAAGGGATGCATAGGCCTGCTCAGCGCCAGGAATATCGAGCACAGGAGCAAGCTTGTTCAGGTAGGGCCGGCACTGGGTGGGGTACAGAGAGATCATGAGCCCGACACACGGGGAGCCGTCTTTGAGTGTTGGCAGCACCTTGACGAGCCGCTTCATGAATTCGCCGATTTTGGAGCCTGCAATCTCGCGCGAGAGATCGGGCTTGCCGTGGACCTGGGCATACAGGAATGTGAGGGTCTTGACCACCGGGGCCCACCCGACGCTGTCCGGCAGGTCCAGCACATGCAGGAGAATTGGGGCCCACACGGGGCCGTGGGTCTTGACAATTGACCAGTCGACGAGTGCCTTCCGCGCAAGCACCGCGCCAACCGCGCGGGTTGGCCCCGAGCTTTTGAGCAAGGCAGATATCCTGGTTTTGAGCTTGTGCTTCTGCTGAGCCGTGCTTGAGCCGAGCAGGTCCTTGGTCAGCAGCTCAGCTGCGACCTTTGCCGAGTCTGGCGCAACCGCGCTAAGCAATTCCAGGACTCTGTCCATGGCGGTGCGGTTCGTGAAGAGTGAAATTTTCGAGACCGTGAGATCTGTGTGGTTAGGGCACCACCTCACTGCATTTCACCGTTCGCAAATTGAACAACGAGCGGGCTCTGCTGGAGGCTGCGACCACGGCAGTATACTGACGTTTTTTTGCCCTAAATTAGAAAATTTGTCCGCCCGGTTATGAGCGCCCCAAACAAAACAGGCCTCACCGTAGAAAACCTTACTAGTGGAGCCGTGCCAATAACACCAGCCATTGTCTACGGTGTGGGCCCCGTACCATTAATCTTAACCAGCTCCCACAATCTCAACCTCATCCATCAGGGCTCTACACCCGCGGTCGACATGCCTGTGTTGTTGATCCAACAGCCGCCGGCGCTTGAGCACGCATTTGTGTGGGGGAGACCTGGCGCGCGCTACACGATACCGGGTTCCCCGTGTCCGCTGGTCGCACCGGTGGGCAAGGGGCAGAGGCTGCCAATCACGGCCGTTACATATGTCCCACCTCCGCGTAAGTCAGGATTGAAGTCATCAGCTATACTTACACTCCAACCACCGACCGATCTTTACAGAGATGTTGCGGGGAGTGAGCGTCAGCGCACGTAGCGCAGGGGTGTTTGGCCGCCGTCTTGCCTCTACGAAGGCGGAGCCGATGTACAAGACATTCAAGATCTACCGGTGGAGCCCCGACACTCCGGAGGTGAAGCCGTACCTGAAGGAGTACAAGGTTGACCTCAACGACTGCGGGCCCATGGTGCTGGACGCTATTCTCAAGATCAAGAACGAGCAGGACCCGACGCTGACGTTCCGGCGGTCGTGCCGCGAGGGCATTTGCGGTTCGTGCGCGATGAACATTGGCGGCCGGAACACGCTGGCCTGCCTGTCGAAGATCGACCGCAACGTGTCGAAGCCGGAGAACCTGTACCCGCTGCCGCACATGTTTATTGTCCGGGATCTGGTGCCCGACCTCACGCTGTTCTACAAGCAGTACAAGTCGATTGAGCCGTACCTGCAGCGCAAGGAGACGCCTGCCGACGGCAAGGAAAACCTGCAGTCGATTGAGGACCGCGAGAAGCTCGACGGTCTGTACGAGTGCATTCTGTGCGCGTGCTGCTCCACGTCGTGCCCGTCATACTGGTGGAACCAGCAGGAGTACCTTGGCCCCGCGGTGCTGATGCAGGCGTTCCGCTGGATGATCGACTCGCGCGACGAGGCCGGCCCGAGGCGCCGGGAGAAGCTGGAGAACAGCATGTCGCTGTACCGCTGCCACACCATCATGAACTGCGCGCGCACCTGCCCGAAGGGCCTGAACCCGGGCTTGGCAATTGCCAAAATCAAGAAGAGCATGGCCGTGGTATAGACCGGCTTCGACTACGCATGGCCCGTATTGTAAAGTCGCTATTATTTAATTGCGTGATTGTCCTGTAAGTGCATCCTAGATCGTGCATAGATAGTACCTTGACCGTAAAAATGTACATGAAGACGTTACCGAGGCTGGGGGACAATGCAAGCGACGCTGGCAAGAGTAAGGATGCTGGGGACGGGATGGTCAAGACGGAGGGGCAAAGGCGGAATGGTGAAGACGGAATGGTACGTATGGAATGGTAGAGACGGGATGGTAAAGACGGTAAAGTCGCGATGCTAGAGACGGTGTGGTAGAAACGGGATGGTAGAGACGGGATGGTAAAGAAACGATGGTAAAGAGGGGATGGTCTAGACACGATGGTAAAGACGCGGTGGTACATACGGTAAAGATGTGATGGTTAAGACGCGGTGGTAAAGACGGTAAAGACGGGATGGTTAAGACGCGGTGGTAAAGACGCAATGGTAAAGGCGCGGTGGTGGGGCGCGGCCAAAAAAAGCCTTGGTGAGCGCTAACACTCTCGCCCGGATGATGCCACACAAATCTCGTTTATATCGGTTAGCTGGACTAAATTATACAGAACCTGCGTGGGCTTGCCCAAACAGCTACTTCGACTCGCCCATGTAGTGCAAGTACGCCGACAGCGTCTTCGTGCCCTCGACATAGTTCGAAACATTGATCTTCTCGTTGGTCGAGTGCGCGCCGTCGTCGCCGCGGCCCATCGGCAGCAGCACCACCGACGTGTTCAGGTTGTCCTGGAAGCTCAGCGTGATGGGAATGCTGCCGCCCTCGCGGGTGAAGTCCGGCTCAACGCCCCACACCGCCTTCGTGGCCGCCGCCGCCGCCTTATAGCTCCACCCGTGCGGATCAGCAACCCAGTAGTCGCCGCCGTGCACGAGCTCGACCTTCAGCGTGTTCTTGGAGTGCAGCTCGCCAAACACCTTTTTGACGTGGTCGAACACCAGCTGGTCGAGCTTCGGCGCGTCGATGTCCGGCACGGTGCGGATCGAGAACTTGCCAACAACCCGGGCGGGGATCACCGTCTTGGCGCCCTTCTCCGAGAACGCGCCCTCGACGCCGTGCAGCGACAGCGACGGGTACCGCCAGCGCGCCTGCAGCGCCTTCTTCACCGAGTCCTCGATCACGGTCTTCGACCCAATGTTCGCCTCGAGCTCGGGAATGTCGAAGTGCAGCTGGTCGTACAGCTTGTCCTCGTCCTCGGTCAGCGGCGCAACCATGTCCTTGACGCCCGGAATCAGAATCTCGCCCTGCGGGGTCACAAGCTTCGAAAAAACGTGGGTGAGGTCGATCAGCGGCTCGTACACAACCCCGCCAAACAGCCCGCTGTGCAGGTCGGCAGCAGGACCGTCGATCGTCACCTGGTAGTACTGCACGCCGCGCACGCCGTAGGTCACAACGGGATGCTTTGTGCCGAGCCAGTAGTTGTCGGAAATGCACACCGCGTCGACACCCTTGAAGTACGCGTGCTTCTCGCGCTTGATCAGGTCGTCAAGACCCTCGCTGCCGCTCTCCTCCATGCCCTCGAAGCAGAACACAAGGTTCACAGGAATCTCGATGTTGAGGTCGCGGTGCGCCTCCAGCACGTTCAGCCAGCCAATGACGGGGCCCTTGTCGTCGGTCGACCCGCGGCCAATCAGCTTGTCGTCGGCTTGCGACAGCTCAAACGGCTCGGAGTCCCAGCCGTCCTCCTTCTGCGCGGGCTGCACGTCGTAGTGGCCGTAAACAAGCACCGTCTTCTTGGCGGGATCCGTGCCCACGCGGCCGACCACAATCGGCGGGAGCTCGAGGTCCTCGCCGTCCTGCTTGCCCAGCGGCTTCAGCTGAACCTCGGTGGCTCCCAGCGCCTTGAGCTGGTCTGCCAGCCAGCTGCCCATTTTCACAACATCGCCTCGGCGCAGCGGATCCGCTGATACAGACGGGATGGCAACCGCCTCGCCGAGACGGGCAATGTACTTGCTCTTCGAGCTGTCGATGTGCTTGAACAGCGCGTCAAACTCAGGCATACTGTAGATGGCTCCTGAGCAACAGGTTTCGCCTATGTACCTGCTGAACCTCGTGCGGGAACCACCGCACGTGATAGCGTCACATAATGCGTGAGCGATGGTTGGAGTCGCGCTATGGCTGCTTGATGCACGCGCTAAAGCTGCTTGATAATAACGGCGCCCGCCTGCCGCCCGCGCCGGATGCTTCGGACCGCTCGGCTACGATCGCCATGCCGGCCAAGGGCGAAACAGAAGAGAGCAGTTGATTGGGAAAAGCCTGTTTGGCAATATGTGCTCAAGGCAATTCAGTTTCATAGTAGAGCGCTTGCCATTGAGATAGCTGCAGAACGTTTACGGCCTTAAGTGCGTTTGTATACTTGGCCTTCTACCGGGCAAAATAAAAACCATGCTTCAAACGGGCCATTACAAACGGTTCAGCAAGGCTATGTCGGAGGAGATGTCTTTATGCATACGCGCTGCACAATGACCAAGGACACCTGTTACCGCATCTGCCAACTCGCAAGAAAACAAGGCTAGACCAATTAGCGCTGCACAAGCTGCACGACAAGTGACCACCGCAATTGGGCCTGGGTCGCATACCAACGCATGCTCGAATCACGCGCCGAGCTCTGTGACCTGCAGGGAAACCTTAAAGACTTGAGGGCCCTTAGGCTTGAGCTTCATTGCGTAATCTCATGGTGATCATTTCCGAGCGCCAGAGCCTATGGCTGCGTTTGCAAAAAAGTCTTCAGCTGGCCTTGATCAGACGCAAGTGAGTTATATCAGGCAGCATGTTTCACACCTCCATGTGCCTGTGCCTGCGCATGTGCATATCTCGACATATTAGGGTGGGGTACGCATCGGGACGCTATTTTTGTCATCCAGATGTCAGCATTAGGGGCGGTTGCGGCAGGATGCTGCTGGTTATTTCCGCCGCCCCGCCTGAAAAATTCTCGGCGCTCCAATTGAGGCAGCACTTATTCCCAGAGACGGGACCACCCGAAAATCAAACCCTGCGCCGTCCATCGGCGCGCCGAAACCCCCCACCTCGGATGGACGACTCAGAGGGTGGTGGAGACATATGGTGTCGGATGTGTGTAAACATAGCATTTAGTAAACAATCGTCAAGGTACGCGCTAGAGGGCCCCCATTTGCAGCAGCTGGGTGTTCAGAGACTCGGCGCCTCAAGCGGCCGGCGGCCACGGAGGTCGATGGAACCCCGCGATTGAGATACCCGATGCGGGATTAACGCTCGGCCTGGATCCAAAGTTATGAACGCAGCACCGGTTCTCCCCGGCATCGGAGGCTTAGGAGAGGGTACTCGCTCGATCGCCGACATCAGGGCGGAGGAGTTCACATGTGATTGGCGTCGCAGTGCATATGTGGCGGCCCTACTGCACACCGATGCGCAAAGGAAGCATTTTAATGTGCCCTGGTTCGCCCGTTCGCTCCACCCCGGCCTGAAAAACGGCTTACATACAACGGATTGACGTAAAGAGGTCAGGGTATACCCTGACCCCTCCGATCAGGAACTAGGCTTGGAGGTGATCACAAGGGCGCTGCCACTGCCTGGGCGACAGAAGAAATGCCGCGCGCTTAAGTGCAAAAGGGTAGGCTAATGAAAAATTAAGGCGCGCTTTCGGTGAAGGCGGTTTCGTTAAGTAGCACTGTTGAAATGTCAAAGATCACCCGGGCATTTAGCTGCCGCCTTCCGAGCAGAGCTTGCTGATAGCTGCATAAGTCTAGGGGTGCACCTATCGCTGCATATTGACACTTAGTCCATGTGCATGAGGGCGGGAACCCCCGCTAAGTGATTGGATAAGCTCAAGCCAGCGAACCCCCTCATCTTAGATCGAGAGGCCCAGTCTGTTGCCGAAGCAAAAAGGGGAGGCGGGTGGCATCCACGAGGTCACCGTATCCATACGCGAGCGCAGTACCGCACGATACACGATTCGGCAGCACCGCCCCCCTCCCCTCCCTTCAATCGACCAGTGCATAGATTAGAAGTCTAGCTACTATATATTAAGCTACTATGCGAACCACAGACCTCCCCATAAATTGGTTGCGTTTGCGCGCCATTGGCCGGGTCCGCCCCCCGGCTGCGCTAAATATGTCGCACTGCGGCGCGCTCGTCTATACACTAGCTAATGTGGGTAGGGGTAGTGACTCAGATACCCTGCGTGGTCCCCCTTACACACAAGCATGCACTAGACGCACGCCCAGCACGCCCTTACCCGCGCACTCAGCGGCCATTTTCCAACCCACCCCCCAGTTCCCGGTGACTTAGAAACTGCGTCCCACAAGCGTAGGGTTAGTCATCGGAACTTGCTTTATTGGCAAAACCCCAGAACAACGCCGGATCACCCTCGGAAGTGGTGTTTGCAGTGTCCATTGGCCTGGAGCTCCTAGATGTTTACGGACCCGGAAGGAGGCACGGCATTCCACACGATGGATGACGAGTCGAGCTACTATTTGAACCAGTTCATGCAGGACTCCGTGGTCGACTACCAGCTCGACTTCGGGTCAGCGCTAATGACGCCAACCACGACCACGCCGAACAGCAGCAGCGAGCAGTCCCCCCACGGCGGCCCCTCGGGACACTCGAAGCGGCCGGCCGGCACCGACGGGCCACTCGACGGGGCCCACCCGAGCAACGCAGCCGGCCATCGACGGTACCGGGGCACGGCGGAGTCAAAGGGCCGGTCCGCCGAGTTTGAGAAACGGTCGTTTGACGATGTTTCCGGCCAGCACGGAGGCAGCGGCCGGCACCCGAGCCTGTCGCCGCACGGCGACGTGGCGGGAATGCCGCTGAGCCCGTCGTCGGCCGACTCGCATCGTAACACCATTTTCGGCCACCCGATGGTGGCCGACAACGATCCCGCCCTCTCGTTCACGCAGAGCCTGGACCATCACGCGCTCGACCACCACATGGGCAACGCGATGGCGTACGCGGAGCTGAACCCGAACGAGCCGGCGGGGTTCAAGGCGGAGTCGCTGGTGGCTGGCGAAGAGGCGCCGCACCCGAAGAGCGCGCTCAGCGCGCAGTTGGCGCAGGTGAAGGCCGAGAGCGGCGGCCACGCCGGCGGGTGGAGCCTGGCCGACTCGCAGCAGTTCATGGATCTGACCGACCAGGCGGTGCTGAACAGCGGGATCGACCCGCCGACCGCCGACTACAGCAGCGTGCAGGCGCACTCGATGGGCGGCGCCGGCGCGCTGGGCGGGCTGGGCTCGTTTGAGGAGCTGGCGTCGCCGCACATCAGCGACTTCGACCTGCTCGGCATGCCCTCCGACTCGGGGCTGCCCGACTCGACGCCGTACGACGGCATGGAGCCAATGTCGCCGACGAGCCGGCCTCCGTACGGCTACGGCCCCGGGCTGTCGCGCAACAGCAGCATCGCAAGCATAAACCACCCGCTGTCGGGGGCAATGCCAATAAGCATTGGCCGGTCCAGCAACATAACCGGAGTGTTCAAGGGCACGCCTACCTACCGGTCGCGCCAGAGCTCGGTGGTGAGCTCGGTGATGAGCTCGGGCGTCGCGTTCTCGCTGGGCGGCGACCTGTCGTCGAGCTACGGCAGCGTGCCCGTCAAGGACCTAACCGTGTCGCGCGCGTCGTCGATAGCCGGCAGCGGCCGCGAGGAGTCGCCGCTGTCGGGGGTGGCGTCGACCCCGTCCGGCGGTCTCAATTTTGGCCCGAGCTCGACGGGGTCTGCTGGCGGGTCCGGCGGGCCGGTGCCCGGCAAGGACGAGCCGAAGCGGCGCGCGTCGCTGGCCAACGTCCAGAACGGCCAGTCCGACGTGGAGTGCACGAACTGCAAGACGAAGAAGACGCCGCTGTGGCGACGCAACCCCGAGGGCGAGCCGCTGTGCAACGCCTGCGGGCTGTTTCTCAAGCTGCACGGCGAGACGCGACCATTACGGCTGAAGTCGGACGTGATCAAGAAACGGAATCGCGCGAACACGAAGGCTAAGAAACAGCAGCAGCAACAACAACAGCAGCAACAACAGCAGCACGCCCCCAACACCCTCACAGACATCCAACCCACGCCCCCCTCAAATCAATCCGCACAACTCCACGAGCAAACAAAGAAGCCAGAAACACTATTACCACATCCAGGAAGCGACTCCTACTCTTACAGCTCTGGGCCAGGCCTACCCTCGGCGCAGCCGTCGCCAGAAAGCGACCAGCCGTCGCCGGCGTCGTCGTCATACGGGATCTCGCGCCCACCAAGCGCGCAACGAATCCAGTCGGCGTCACAGCTCCAGCGGCTGCGCAGCCTTGGGCATTCCCACCAGAACAGCATGGCGCGCGACCTGAGCTCGACGGCCAGCTCTCCGCAGAGCATAATCAGCGAGGTCGAGTCGAGTCCGCGCGTGGCCATCGACGGGCCCAGCCCGTCGTCGTTCCGGCAGATGCCAATTGCCATGAAGCCCGTAGAGGCCACCACGGCCATGTCGACGGGAACACCAGGGTCCGTGGACCGCGACGGAAACGGCAAGTGGGACTGGCTCAAAATCCAGTAACCTGTTCTCTTAATCCTTATATATTATGATTCCGGCGTCCTTTTGCCGGCTGAGTCCGTAATCATCAGTAATTTTGCTTCCTCCGCAGTGCGGTTCAATTGCGAACAATCCTTGGGCGATGGCGCGCGCGGTGCTGTGCGCCCCCGGGGAACCCCAGCCCAGCAGCGCGCGAGACGGCCTTCTGCGGTGGATCGGTTGAGCAGCGAGGCGGTTAACTAAGTAGCGAATCCTTCAAGCAGCGAATACTCTAAGTAGCGGGTTTGCAGAGCAGCCACCCCAAGTTGGAGCCACAAGAAGCGACTCCAGAGTAGCGGATCGTGTGATCAATGTCGCGGCTCAATATCGTGCTCGAGGTGCCGTTCGAAATGAACTCGGTCGTCGACTTCACTGGGCTGGCCGAGTCTAAGTACGGATTCGAAACCGTGCATCCCAACGTCGTGACTGGAGACGACCTGCTGGTGGACGATGATGCCGACGACCAGGAGGACGACGGCGAGCAAGACGACGGCGAGCTCGACGAGAAAGAGGGCCAGCCAGAGAAGGGCCCAGCAGACGGAGAGCCTGCCACAAATGGCTCCGCGGATGGGCCCGTGGCCACCGAGGGAGGGGCCGAGGGAGGGGCCGACGGGGCCGAGGCGAGCTCCGGTGACAGGGACGGCGCGGGCGACCGGGACACGCCGCAGGCGCCGAACCGGAAGAAGGGCAAGCGCATGGTAGGCAAGTACGACCTCAACGACCCGTTCATCGACGATGCGGAGATGCAGTGGGAGGCCAACGCGGCAGCAACAAAGGACGGGTTCTTTGTGTACTCCGGGAACTTCGAGCCTGCTGCCGACAAAGACAAGGACACAAAGAAGTCGACCAAGCGCAAGGTGGCCATAGCGCCCGACAGCGAGAAGCCCGCGAAGCGCCGCAAGCAGGCCCCGAAGAAGAATGCAGATAAGGACGCGAAGGCCGCGAAGGGCACAAACGACACTAAAGACGCAAAGGACTCGAAGGATAGTAATGACGCAAAGGGCGGCGACGGCGAGAAGAAAGCTGGAAAGGCGTCTCAGGACAGCGCGGCTGGGTCGGACCCGGCGGAGGCCCCAGCGAGTGTACACAAGCCGAGCGATAGCACTCCTCAGGAGACCGCCGACGCGAAGGACAAAAAACCCAAGGAGACGAAGGGGCTCAAGGAGTTGAAGCCGAAGTCTGTGCGCCCTGCCAAGTCCAAGGAACCGAAGGAACCGAAGGAGCCAAAGGAGCCAAAGGAGCCAAAGGAGCCAAAGGAGCCAAAGGAGCCAAAGGAGCCTAAAGACGCGAAGGGGCCGAGAGACTCCAAGCCCAAGGAACCGAAAGCGTCGAAAGAGCCGAAGGAGCCCAAGGAGCCAAAGGAGCCGAAGGAGCCCAATAACTCCAAGGCCAAAGAGCCTAATGAATCTAAAGAGCCGAAACCAAAGGAACCCAAAGAGGCTAAAGAGCCTGCGGACTCCTCCAAGACCAAGCAACCGAGAGTGTCGCCCGCCCCTGGTGAGCCCTCACAGCCCAGAGAGCCGAACCCTCTGCCAACCCCTTCTGATCCGGCCCGGCCAGAAGCCCCTCAGGCCCCATAATCGGCTCACGCCCTGTATTTATTAGAGCTTTCTGTATATATACAAAACTAGACTCACGCATGAACTCACGCGCATGGAAGGCCGTCCGCCCGCGGACGCTTCAAGTTGCCGGGCAGTCATCGGATGCGCCCAATGATGTCCTGGTTGTCTCCGTAGTCGTCGTCGTCCCCGAAACCGTCTTCCTCGTCGTACTGGGCCTGCTGCGCTTCCTGCGCGGCGGCGCCGCCCTGAGCCGCCATCTGCATCATGTACGGGTTGAACCCGAACGGCATCATCATGGGATTCATCATTGGGTTGAGCATTGGGTTGAGCATGAGGTTTGCCGCGGGTTGCGCCGGCTCGGCCGCGCGCTCGGGCTCTGGCGAGCCCACACTCCCCACCGACGACCGCCGGCGCTTGCGCGACGCCGGCGACGCCAGCGTGTCCGGCGAGTACGACGCGTCCGGCTCGTAGTCGGACTCGTCGGTGTCCAAAGCATGCTCGGGCTCGGCGGGAGCAGCAGGAGTAGCGCCAGCCGCGGCAGGCTCGCCGTCGGCGGGCTGCGCCCCGGGGTCGGCGGTCGGGGCGGCCCCGTCCTCGGCAGCCTCCGCAGCAACAAACGCGCGGATCTGGTCGCTCGTCTCGGCATCCGGCTCGAGCTGGTCGATATAGACGTCCTGCTTGCCGCAGTTCGGACACCGGAAGTCGCTGTGGATGAGCGCGGCCTCGATCGACTTGTCGGAGTACGTCTTGCCGCAGCACGGCATCCGCAGCGGGTCGCGCATCAGCTCGTGGGTGATCGGGTCCTGGAGCTCGTCCGGCACCGCGCGCTTGGCCCGTGCCTGCTGCCTCTGCTGGCGGCTCTGGAACTCGGCCCACGACTTGTCGTCGGCCACGGCAACCACGTACTCGCCGTCGGCGTTCATCAGGTACGTCTTGCCGTCCTCGTCCTCGGCCGGCTTGTCGACGGTCCGCAGCATTGCCTTGGGGATGCCCGTGGTGCGGCGGACCTTCTTGGTCTCCCAGTTGGGGTCGTACAGCGACGGGCACTGGGTGATCCAGTGGCCCTTCTGGCCGCACCGGTGGCAGATGTAGCCCGGCGGCAGGGTTTTGTCGGGCTCCTGGGGCGCGCCCGGCGCGGGCCGCGGAAACGAGTACACGGGGGTCTTGCTGGCCATTTCCTGCTGGGTGCGCGACCACTGCGCGCCCTGCGCGGCAAACATCGCGTTCATCATGTCCTCCTCGGTGCCGCCGCCCGACCCGCCGGACACGGGGTAGTACGCGACGCCCTCCTCGGTCTGCGACAGGCCGCCGCGCCCGGTGAAGTCCTCGCGGCGCGCGGCGTTCTTCGCGTTCACCACCAGCGACCCGCTCACGTATTTTGCCGCCGAGTCGTGCGAGCCGACCCGCGCCACCGGCAGCCGGCGGACCTCGACCGACGTCGAGCGCGGGATCACCTCGCTGTCGTCGTCGTACGACTCGTTGGTGTCCGGGTTGTTGAGCTTGAGCACAAACGAGTCGGCGGTGGTGTCGAGCTTATTTGACAGCAGGATCCCGCGCTTGAGGTCGAACACCGAGATGCCTGTTCCGTCGAACGCCAACCGCAGCGGCTGCCGCGACGCCCGGAACCGGTAGTACACGACCGACGACATGGCTGCCGCACTGGTCTTGAAGCTGGCGGTCTGGCTGGGGTGGTGGTGATTTACCAGCCGGGACGGGCTCGAGGGCAAGGGCCAATGCCCTCGGAGCGATTGTGGTGCGCCACAGGTGCTGCTTCAGCTATTGAAACTCTGCTCCTGGTTGCAGGGCCCCGGGAAATTATGGCGTGACTTCGACTCAATTGGTCATAAAGAGCTGGTTGGGCCACGCCATGGTCTCATATAAGTAGTAGGGAATCACAATCAACTGGATACCTTGGATTCAGGCCTAGAGCGCGGCCGCTGCCAGCCGCCGCCATCATGCGCCTCCCACCACTGCCAGTTGCCTCCCACCACCGCCGCGCCCCTCCCAGTTGCTGCCCAGCCATGCGCCTCCCAGCCAGCCCGAAGCTCAAAGCGTGATGACAAAACGGATAGGCGTGAAGCGTTCTGGATGAGCGGCGTCGGGCTCGGTGCGTTCGCGAGCCGCGACTCGAGCGAGAACGCCTACGACGCCGTCGGCTCGGACTGGAGCCACCAGCGCCAGCAGGAGCGCGGCGCCCACGCGGCGGAGCTGCAGCAGCGGCTGCGCGAATTCGCGGCGCGCCACGGCGACGAGCTGCACGGCGACGCTGCGTTTGGCGCGCGGTTTGTCGAGCTGCTGGCGCTGGCCGGCATCGACCCGCTGGCGCTGGCGATAGCGCCGGCGCGCGGCGACGTCGACTTTCTCGCGCGTACCGGCGTGCGGGTGATCGAGGCCTGCAACAAGTCTGCCGGCTGGAACGGCGGGCTGCTGCCGGTGTCGCATCTTGTCGAGCAGCTCAACGCCGGCGCGGCCCCGCGCGTCACGGCTGCCGACATTGTTGCTGCCGTGGAGGCGCAGGCGGTTCTCGGCCCGGGGCTCGAGCTGGTGACGCTGCCGAACGGGCAGAAGGTTGTGCAGACCGCGGCCCACGAGCTGAGCAGCGAGCAGGGCGACGTGCTTGCGGCGTGCGACGCTCTGGGCTACGTGACCGAGCTCATGCTTGCCGACAACTTTGCCTGGCCGCGCGAGCGTTGCACGCGCATTCTCGAGCAGATGGTCAGCGGCGGCCTGCTGTGGATCGACCAGCAGGCCAGCCCCGCGCAGTACTGGAGCCCCGGGGTTCTGTGAAGACTGTGTGCATGAACGAATGGTATGATTGTGTGCGTTCCTACGATAGTGTGCGTTCCTACGATAGTGAGCCTGTAGCTTTGAGCCTCTGGTTTTGAGTCTGGTTCTGAGTCTGGTTCTGAGTCTGGTATTAGGCCTGGTTCTGAGTCTGGCTTTGAGTCTAGTTTTGAGTCTGGTTTTGGGCCTGGTTCTGAGTCTGTGGGCCTGGTGCTCGTTTAATGTATATGCTACGGGTGACTTGCGGACGCGGGGAGCGCTCGCTGTCCGGGGATCTCTTGAATAATTGGATCTTGTCGCCTTACTTAAATAAATATATCTGGTTAGTTTGTTCGTCTTGTTCCCGGCCACGCTGAATTGGTCGCGCTATATTACAGCTTGTGCAGACGTCTCGAATCGAATCAGTCTCGGTCTCGGTCTCGGTCTCGGTCTCAGTCTTGGTCTTGGTCTTGGTCTCGGTCCCGGTCTCGGTCTCATTCACGTACTCGCTAACAGTCTGCGCGAGGGCCGTCCTCTCGATTCATGGGACATGCAGGGCTCGGCCGCGGAGACTTCATGCCGGAATTCGCGAACTCTCGCAGCTGGACGAGCGCAATGCTCAGCATGTCCATCTGGGCCTCGCAGCTCGGCGCCATCGCGTTCGCGCGCGCGCCCTGCTCAACGTTCTCCAGCATGTCGCAGATCTCAAGCACCGTCTCCTTATCGGTGGGCACCACCGACAGCAGGTTCAGGTAGTAGCACGGGACGCTGCGGTTGGTCTTGATCAGCCGCTCCATCGACGTCTTCGACACCTGCGCAATCTCAAGCCGTTGCTCGGGCGTCATCACGGAGCACGCGGTGGCCGTGCACACCTTGCCTTCCGACAGGTCGCCGTTGGCGATCTTGCCGGTGGCCAGCATCTTCAGCGACTCCACCGCCACAAACTGCTGGGCGTGGCTGTCGCTGTTCTTCATCACATCCATGCAGAAGTTGTATGCAAACTCGGGGGTGCTGAATCGCAGAACGCGGGCAACCACCGACCCGATCACAAACTTCTCGGACGAGCTCACCGAGTCCGAGATCAGCTCCAGCAGCACGTACAGCCACTTCACCAGCTGGCCCTGGTTCGCGGTCTCGGCCATCTTCTCGTCGTAGTAGTTCGAGATCCACAGCGCCCAGTACAGAATCTGGTCCTTCACGCCCAGGCTCTTGTACCCGATCGTCCGGTAGATCGCGCTGCACCCGCCTGTGGACATGTTGATGTCCGGCTTCTTGGTGCGGCTGCCGTCGAAGTGGAGCTGCGTGCTGAGAATGCCCATGCCCGCGGGCGACGGGCCCTTCAGCAGCTCGCGCGCCCAGAAGTTCTCGTTGTCGATGTCCACGTTCTCGACGTGGGTCCCGTACTCAGTCTGCCCGTCGTACACAAACGCCTTGAACCCGACCATTGGGTCGAAGTCGTACGACATCACCAGCTGCGCAATCCGAGACATCACCTCCGACATCCGCTGCGTGTACTCGGTCTCGGTGTAGAAGAAGTCGCGCTCATTCGGCGGGGCAAGCGCCACCTTGTTGCGCATCTGTAGGTACAGGCGCTCCGCCCACTTCAGCGAGAACCGGCGCAGCACGACGTCGGCCGCGTGGGTCAGGAAATTCACGAGAATCGACCGCACGCGCTGCATCTCCTCCTCGCTCACCAGCTCCTCGCGCGCCATTTGGAAGTCGCGCGCCAGCAGAAACATCCGCCGCGTGTAGGTGGCCAGCGACAGCGGATCCGCGTTGGGGTCCTCCGCCACCTTCAGCAGCGTCGACGCCGCCTCCACTAGGAACCGCGACGGGTACGCGGTTTCTACGCGCTGCAGGGAGAACCGCATCAGCTCGAACAGCGTGCAGAACTTCACGTTCTCCTGGATCGCCTCGCCGACCCCGAACTCGAACGACCGCCGGCTGTCGCCGGCGCCAATGTCGAGGCTTCCTTCTTCGTAGCGGCCATCGTGGGCCGGCACGTCTGTGGGCTGCGAGTCGAGCGACAGCGCCGCCAGCCGCTCGGTGTGGCGCTCGCCCTCGGTCACCAGCATCAGCTCGCACGACCGCAGCAGCAGCTGCTGCGGGTTGCCGTGCTCGGACAGCAGCGAGAACAGCGCCATCACCAGCCGGAACGGCTTCATCCCGGGCAGCACGCTCACGTCGTCGACAAAGAACCGGTCGATGTACCGCAGTAGCAGCTCCGGCAGGTCCCATCCTATTCGGTACACAAGCTCGCCGCTCGACGTGAGCGTCCGGTACAGCGACGCAAGCACCAGCGTCGCCTCGTCCTCAGAGAACCGCAACGGGTCGCCAAGCGCGATCTCCAGCACCGTGGCATACGACAGGAAGTCGTTTGTTTCAAGCGCGAGCTCGCCGCCGGTTTGTATTTGGTCGCATATTTCAGCTACAGTGGGGGAACGATACTGGGAGTCCCCAGTGCTCTCCCGCACCGCGTCGGTTGATTGCATAGATTCCGATAACCGCTGTAAAACCACTGGCGAGGTGGTGCTCAGGTTCCACCAGGATATACTGAAGAGGCCTTTCCCCGTTGGTAAGCGTGCGTCACCGCATGCGCATAAACGCTAATAATGCTTACTGATTTCTCCCAACTGATGTGTCGGCTTATGCAACTCGGTGGCAAGCCGGGCCGCGGCGGCGGCCTGAAAAAACCTCGAAGAGTAGCAATCTCGATGGCCAGCCGACGCTTGTGGAGTTCAGCGTCAGCTACCCATGCGATTTGCCACAGCCGACCGGTGACCATACATTATCTAACTCTCGCCCTCTCCCCCACTGCATACATACGTTAGGATTTCGACTACATAGCTGGGACCAGCAGAGAGGGGCACGGGTAACATAAGACGAGAAGGGCTCCTCCTAGCATAAGCTTCTAGCATAAAGGGCGGAGAGCGTCACTTCGTAGCCCAACAAAAAACCACACTAGAGCTCGAGGCAAACTGCGCAACTGCATAGCACGAAATCCCATACAGTCCGAGAAATTACATGCTTAATTAAAAAAGAAAGCGACGCTTCAACGCCCAACCGAACTGCCCTCCAGCCAAGCTCGGGCCCCCGAGCTCTGGGCGCGCTCTGGGCACGCTCTGGGCACGCCCCGCCTTCCCTAGGCCACCATCGCCCCCATATGTATATTGCGTACATTGCCACCAAACCCTGGACTTATCAGTACACGTGACGCGAGGCCCGATTCTCTCTAAATACTGAGACTCTCCCCACAACCGCACTCTGCCCGAGGCCCGTGCTGAGCATAAGTAGTAACATAACATCCATCGCACCACAACACTGGCGAATTGTTTGGGCCAGCTGACTCAGCGGTCACAAGCTCTGCGGTGGGCGCGCCCCTATCTCCACACAATATCTTGCCGTTTCTGATAGCGAGCAATCCACATAGAATAGATGCTTAGAGGCGCGAGTTCCGTATTTATTCGGGCTTCTCACGCGCGTCTGGCCACTGTGCCGGCTCTGCGTCTGACGTGCCGCGCCGCGGCCCCTCGCCGCTTACCGGCGGCGGTGCAGTTTTCGGCGCCGGCGGTGCGTCGAGCCTACGCCAGCAGCGCGCCGTCCAGCCGCGTCGTCGAGAGCCCCGCCCGCGTCGTCGAGTACGACGAGGTCAAGGCCCTGCTTGCCAAAAACGATCCCGACACTATCATCCTCGACGTCCGCGAGCCGGACGAGTTCGAGGCCGGCCACCTCCCGAACGCGGTTAACATGCCGTTCAAGAGCATGCCCGGCGCGCTCGGCCTCGACCCGGCCGAGTTCGAGGCGACGCTGGGCTTCCCAAAGCCCGATCCCAGCAAGACGCTGCTGTTCTACTGCCTCGGCGGCGTGCGCTCGAGCGCCTCCGAGCAGCTCGCGGCAACCTACGGCTACACGAACCGCATCAATTACAAGGGCTCCTACGCGGACTGGATCGAGCGCTCCGAGGCCAAGAACTAAGCGCGCTACCGACTGGTTCTGGCACCCTTAGGCGGGCTACTCGCACCACGGCAGCACCGCGCGCCGTGCATATCGTCCTGCAGCCGGCAGCGGGACCGCTTCATCCATGTAGCCCTCCTAATCCCGCTCATTCATGGGGGGCCATTTAAACGCGCGCTCGTTTTGGCGATGGTATAAAGTCAAGATTACAGGTCGGCTGGATCTTAGTAACGGACAGCGGGCGGAGGTTCGGTGCCTTGGCTGGCTACTTCGGCCGTGCTCACCAAACCCGTTGTCAATTAATCACACTGCTAATACACTACTTCAATTCCGGGTGCCCTTCCCGCGCTAGCGGCAAGGACCTTCTAATGATACATAGTCTTTTTGTCGGCCGGGCCTCAGGCCGGGCCAGGTCTGCGGCATCTGCCGATCCGCCGCGATCTCGCGATCTCGCGGGCAAATCGGGCAAATCGGCGAATAAATAGAGAGCGAAGCGCGGGCTCAGCTTGGCGCCCGGCGCTCGGGCAGATTCTTCTTCTGCTTCTGCGCGATCTTCCGACGCCGGCGCTCCATTGCATGGCTGACGTCGCGCGCGCTCATCTTGTCGAACCGCTCCTTCAGCACAATCTCGCGCTTCTTAGCTCGGCTAATCTTCTTGTTGCCTATGCGGGCCATGATGGCCGCCTCCTCGTCCCGCCGCTTGAGCGTGTCGAGCCGGCTCTGCTGCGACTGAATTGCCTTCGAGATCACCTGGCGGTCGCCGCCGCTGGCCGTCTTGAGCTGGGCGCGCAGGTCGTCGAGCTCGCTCTTCCGGTAATCGTCGAGAAACTGGTAGTTTTTGCGCGCCTTGTTCAGATCCGCCTTGCCCAGCGCCGTGTCAAACCGCGGGTCCTGGTACAGCCCGGACCTGCCGCCGCTGGAAAGCCCCGGGATTTCGCGGATCCTGGACACCGCCTTCTTCGAGCTCTGCTCGCTGGGACCCTTCATGCACACAATGGCTCAGTGTTGCCGGCAGCGAAACGACCCAAATATTTTTTTTGGGTGGTAAATTGGCGGTCCCCCTTACCCAGAACCGCTCGACCACAACCCGCACCACCGCTCACCCACAACACCGCCGAATCCATCGCGAAACCCGCCCCCAGCCGCGCGATAAGATGCGATGCTAAAGCAACTCCGCGACCCCCTGCATCCGCCCAAAGAGTGGCCTACGGACCTCAAGTACAAATGCGAGGTGGGCCCCGCTACGCTGGTCGTGCTCAGTCCCTCCGCATGCTACGCGGCCGCCGGTTTAGTGGGCGGCACGGTGGTTGTGTTCGACACAGATACGTGGAGCGTGATCCTTCGCGTGCGCAGGCATGCCGATGACCTGATCGCGCTGCAGTGGTCGCCCGACGGGCGGCTGCTCACCGGCGTGGGCTCCGACTGGTTTGCGTGTGTGTGGGACGTCGAGCAGCGCGCGGCTGCGCTCACCCGGCAGCTGGACATCTGCCCGCTGGGCGTGAGCTTCGCATACAGCAGCAGCACGCGGTTTGTCGCGGCCACGCTGACACAGCTGTTCGTGTACGATCTCGCGCGCGAGCCGCTGGCACCGCCGGTGGAGCTCGAGCCCGTGCCGGACCTCGACAAAGCGCAGATCTCGTGTGTGTGCTGCCTGAAGTCCGACGCCACGGTGGTCGGCACAACCAAGGGCATGATGCACGTCTATCTGGGCACGACGCGAGTCCACTCGCTGCGGCTCAGCGCGGGCACTGTGCGGGGCTTTGCCTACTCGCCGCAGGGCAACATCCTCACTGCGAGCTGCAGCGACCGCTCGGTGCGGGTATTCTATATGGACGACCCGTTGGTGCCGTCCGAGCTCGCGGTCGGCCACCGGTTCACCGATCTCGGTCTCCATAGCCAGTTTTCGAGCATGGCCCTCAGCGCCGACGGCGAGTACCTGTATGCGGCGGCCGAGATGCGGCAGGGCACGGTGGCCGTGTGGAATACGTTCACGCGGTATGCGGTGCGGCACCTCACCGGCCACTTCGAGCAGCTGAGCTCGATTGCCTTCGACCAGGACCGCGTCATGCTTGTTGGCACGGGCAAGGATTCCGGCGCCATCTACGTGTGGCGCGCGGAGCCTCCCAAGGCGTGGGCGAACCTGATTCCGTCGTTCGAGCATATACCCGACCTCGAGGTGTTTCGAGAGCGCGAAGATGCGTGGGACATCCACATTGTTGATGTTGACGACCCGGCAAAGCTCACGGAGAGCGTTGATATATGGACGATCCCGGGCCCTGCGCAGGACGCAGTGATCCCCGTGGACTACTAACTTGCCAGCCGTTGTACGCAAGCGGGCAACATCCAATAAATAGATCAAACATGTACAAAGGGGGGTTTATTAAAATCTACTCCTTGATCGCGTCCTGGATCTGGAGCTTGCGGCTCTGGCGGTCGAACGTTTCCATCATCTCGCGCGTGCTGAGGCTGGCAATGTCCGCGGAAATCTGCGTGCCGTCCTTGAAGAGCACCGTCAGCTCGGGCTTCGCGGCCGCGCGCGCGTCCAGCAGCTTGAAATCAAACTTGACTTCGTTCCGCAGCCGCGGCGGAACGCTCGCCATGAACAGCCGGCCCAGCTTAGCCGCGCGCCCGGTCGGCGGTATCCGCAGCACCACAGATTTGAAGTATGTTGTGATCATTGCTGCTAGCTGGCCGGTTTCCAGCTGAAATTGTTCAGTCCTTTACCAAAACCGCCCGCCAGGCTACGGTCAGCGCGGATCCTAGATACGGTCAAGGGCCAACCCAGCTAACCGACCGGGCCGGGGGGACTGGCGACCAAAGACGGGCCCACACAGCAGAGCGCTTAGCGAAAGCCGAGGCAACTTCGGGGACGGCGCCAGAATCAGCCGGAGCGGCTCACGTAGGATATTGCCCTTAAGCCATCATCATTCCCATCGTGTTTTTTCTAGGGAGCACAAATCATCTCCCAGGTCGGCTAAGCATATCCGGCGCTGGAGCATCTCGGGGATTGGACAACAACTAAGTCTCGCCCCCCAATCGCATCGTGCAGTGCCTCAATTCCCCCTGAGCAGCCGCCTGAGCAGCAGCCTTAGCCTTCTCCTCTACACAATCGCTATAGCCCCTTTAAGCCATGAGCGATGCGGCCAAACCGCCCAAGGTGACGATCCGGTTCCGGCCCGTGGGCTCGACGCAGCGCATCAAGTCGCCCGTCATCAGCGTTCCAGGCAACCAGCGGTTCGGCTCGCTGGTCAACTACCTCAAGCGGCAGCTCGGCCCCGAGGCAGGCGAGACGCTGTTCTGCTACATAAACGCGTCGTTTGCGCCGGGCCTCGACTCCGAGCTGGCCACGCTGTCGGAGTGCTACTCCCAAGAAAACGTGCTCAACGTGTCGTACTGCAACACCGTTGCGTTCGGTTAACTCAACTTAGTGCGTAGCTTGTTTTTAGGTGGTGGTATGTATCTACAGCTCGTCCTTGACGCTAGCGTTCTCGGCCTCCTCGGCCTCGCGGCGGACCTCCTCCTCGGTCAGCCAGTACAAATACTTCGGAGGAAGCTCGCCGTGGAGCTCGAGCTTGCGGTTGTGGCCGTTCTGCAAGAACGCGACCACGTCCCTCTGCGACCAGCCGTCCTTGAACAAGCTGAAGCGCCGGCGCCCAGCATTCCAGAAAATCATGCCTGGCCGCTGCGTCAGGCCAATCGTGTCCACAAACTCGTTGAGGTCCGAGTCCTCCTCCAGCAGCATGTAGTCAATAACGGTGTTCTTCTTCAAGTCGCGGCTCAAGCGGTCCAGCGAGCGCAGAATCACAACCACGTCGCTCTGCAGATTCTTCTCGGTGGTGGCAAGAATCGCGCAGTTGTAGCCCGTGCGCAGACAGCGCTCCACAAAGTCGTCGTAGCGCCGCAAGCCGGGCGTGCGCGTCGCCGTGCCCTGCGGCGCCGGCGCGCCAGCGGTCTGGCTCTCGGCCGCAACCGGCGCGTGCGCCGCAAGATAGCTTGCAACCGCCTCGGGGCCCTCCTGGACAATCTGGTCGGGCGTCAGCTCGGCCACCGCCTCGTCAAGCAGCGCGTCCTCCGAGGCGTCCTCGAACTCAGCGTTCACGGGGTCCGCCTCCTCGTCGCCGTCGCCGGCCGCGGCAACGTACTCGAAGTCGGCCGCCTCGGTGCCCTGATCAGCGCCGTCCGCGCTGCCGCTGCTCGAGCCCGTGTTTACCGGCTCGGTGGTCGTGGCCGCCAACGTCGTCGACTTGCGCTCGGGCGCCTGCTTGCCGTGGCGCTCAAACGCCTCGCGGCGGGCCTCCTCGGCGATGCGGAGCTCCTCCTCAACCTGCTTGCGGCGCTCCTTGACGTGCTCCATCTCGTCGGCCTGCGCGTCCTCGCTCACATACTCCAAGCCGTCGGCTGCGTGCTCGCGGCTCGGCGTCTCGGACTGCCCGAGGTGCTGGCGCCGAGACATTTCCAGCGCGTACTGCTCGTCAATGAACATCTTGAGATCCTTCTTCTTCATGCTGCCCTTGTACAGCACCGGCGTCTTGTCGTCGCTGAGGTACACGAGCTGGCTCTCGTCGGGGGCAGCCAAGCCGAGCAGGTTCCACGCGCCGTCCACGCGGCGCGGCACCTGGGCAAACCGGATCTTGCCGAAGTACTCGCGGCTCAGCACCTTCAGCAGCGGCGACACAGACTTCGCCTTGTACTTCTTGCCGGGAAGCATCACGACGCGCGGGACTTGGTTCGGCGCGAGCCACCGCAGCGAGTCGTCGCTCTCAAGCGTCGCCGCGTAGTTCCGCAGCTTGCTCACAACAAACGACGTGATCGCCTTCGCCTCGCGCGCGCCGGTGTAGCTGAACATCGTCGGCCGCCGCCGCTTCAAAGCCTGGCCCTCAGCAACGTCTTTGAAGTCGACGTCCGTGAGCTTGGCCGGCTGGAAAACTTTGATGGTGGGGTAGCCCTTGATCTGGTACTTCGCGCACAGCGGCTTGTTCTTGTCGGCGTCGCAGTCCACGGCAACCACCCGCGCCAGGCCGCGCAGCGACTTCGCCGTTTGCTTCCACTCCGGCGCAAGATTCTGGCAGTGGCCGCACCACGGCGCGTAGAACAGCACCGCCGTCACGTTTCCGTTGTACAGCACGGCGTCCGTGAACGAGCTCGCGCTCAGCTCAAGAATGCCACTCTTCGGGCCAAACAGACCCGACCCTAGCACGAGCCCGAACAAATTCACCGCAAGCACCGCGAGTCCCAGTCTCATTATTTTTGCTAGCCCGGGGTCTGTGCTTCCACGGATTAAGTTGCCACGATTCACTCCGGTTCCACCACACTATGGTGATCCCCGCCTTGACTATGTGGGGTTCCGGTCACGTGTACTTTGCAGGTGGGCCCGCGCGAGCTTCCTGGGCGCGGTCGCCGCGCGCGTCTCGATGGAGAAACGGAGAATTCTGAGTTTGGGTGGTAAATTTATCGTAGTCCGTCGTAGCAAGTATTGGTGAATTTTGATTTCAACTCTAAATCATGGCAGTTAAGTCAGCGGAAAACGGCTACTCAGGTCGTGTCCATAATTTTTCTTTTAAACATTTTTGAGAGAAAGAAAAGGCTCGGAGGCTTACTTACCGGCTTGCACAGGTGCAGCGGCAACGGCCTCGGGAACCTCAACCGCCTCAACCGATTCGACTTCATGCTTCTCGCCGTTCTGCCTCGGTTTCATCCAAACATCTGCCATCCGCCGCAGAATCGACTGCACTTCCTCGCGCAGACGGCGCGGCATCTCCTTGTTGAGAACATCAATCACCTGCAAGTAGATCGAGGGAATGAGATGCCGGAAGTCATTGTCATCGAAATGCGATACATGCCGCAGCACACTCTCGAGAATCGGCATAAGCTTGTTGATGTACCGCTGGTCATTCTGCGTCAGCTGGTTGTAGTCTGACAGGATCTGCGAGCACACCCTCATCAGCTCGTCGCTGAGGTCCTGCCGCGCCGATGGGTCCTCGGAGAAGCGGTCAACCGACCTAAACAGCCTCATGCTAATAGACACGTAGGTCTGGGCTGCCAAAGACTCCTGGAGAAGCAGGTTCGGCAGGCGCTGCACAATGCGCCGCTCGTAAAGCTCATGGCGCAGCGGCTGGTCCATGTTGAAGTCGCGGGCAAAGGAGTACGACATCAGCAGCCGCGTAGTGAGCCGCAGAATTTCCTTGATCGGGATGCGGTCAAATACCGCGCCCGAGTTCACCAACAGCTCGCGCATCGCCTCAATGATCAGCAGCATTTGCACTGTTTTAGCGACTGTGGACTGGAACAGGTGCCTCACATTCGGCTCAGGGTTCTTTAGGGCTTCACGGTCCATCAGCGTTGTCGCAGTGGTGTCCTGGAACAGCTGGACAAACACGTCCGTCACAAGGCGCCAATGCTCTGCAGTGAACTGGGCTGCATTGTCCTGGACGAGCTTCTGCAGACACGCAGTACCCGTACGCGATACGGGATCGTTCTCTTGAAGAATACAGGTACGCATGAGCTGCAAAAAGAACGGCTCGAGAGCGTGCTCGAGCATGTCGAAGAACTGATTCAGCAACGCCGTCAGCGACTTCAGCGCCTGGATCAGTGTCGACGAAAGCCAGAGGCTGTGCTCTTCTTTACCGTTGGGAGATCGGCTGCGCGAGGGGCTCGGCGATCTCGACGGCAGTGCCTGCAGGTCTTGGGAGCTCTCCTGGTCAGGCACGCTAAGGCGGTGACCGTCGCTGCCATGCTCAAGACCGTGGGAATGCGGTGCAGGCTTGGTTTGGCCATGCAATACATTGAACAGCGGACCAATGCTCTGCTCGAACACTGTGTCCCAATCCTCGCGCTGGAACTTCTTGCCGTGGCTCGACAGCACGCTGAAAATGATGTCTAAACAACGCCCACGGACCTCAAGGTCCTTCCCGCGCATCGCGATCTTGCTCAGCTCGACAAACAGCTGCTGCCACAGCTCCATGTTGCCGGGATGCGACTCAACAAGCTGATGCATGAGCTCAGCCGCGTGAAGCGCAATGCGAACGTCGGCCTGCTCAGCAAGGGCCACGCAAGCACCAAGGAAGTGCGGAGGCACCTCGTTCGCAGTAGGTACTGCGAGCAACAGCGCATAAGCTGCGTCGAGCACGACGGTCACGCTAGAGGCAGCAACCTCAACCGCTCCAAATATCGTCTTCCAGCCACTCCTCAAGTTCCCCGCACACACAAGGACCATTTGCTTGAAACATTCCAGCACCAGCACCTGAATCTGAGGATTCTTATTATGCTTTAATGCGTGGACAAACGGCTTCAGAAATTCCGACTGGAAGGCAAAATGAGGCAGCTCGTCGATTTCCAAAAAGCTCATAGACAGCTGACGCAGCGAATCGAGCGCGAATGCAACCACGGTGGGGTTGGGATCCACGAGAACCTTGGTGAACTGCTCCGCCATTGCAGCATCCCACAGCTCAGACCAACCCATGCGGATGCGGTCTGAGTTGTAGTAGCATACATCGACCATTTTTTGCAAAGCAAACACGCGGGGTTCAGGTGAATCCCGCGACTGGTCAATCTCCTCTAGCGAAACCCGAGAGAGGGCTTGCACGAAGAACACGGCTCCCTCGGGGGTCATGTTGCGCGTCTGCACAAAGATGCGGTCAATGTCAAGAACTAGCTCCCGCGAGAGCAGGGCCTGTGCGACATCAGCGGCAATAGCTGGGTCTCGGCTTCGCGCAGCCAGCTGGGCCTGCTCGAGCTTGGACACAACGACAAGAATGTCGTACCAAGAGTCGCGGATCATGTCGCCTTCGACCAGCGAGACTCTGAGCAGAGCACGCACCGCGCCAATGTTCTTCCAGGTGCAGTTGGCCAAGTTCGTCAAGGACGTGTGTTGGGCCAGCATTTGCACCAACGACTGGCGGGCCAGCGCAACGTCGAAGTGAGTGGCAATACGCAGCGCCAATTCGAGGCCATCCAAGCACAAGCTCAGCACTGCTGGGTCCTTGAGCTGGGTGAACGGGCTGGAGATCGCGGCAAGCACCGCAAGCCACGATTGCTCAAACATGGGCCGGATATGCTCGGCGTGGGAGGCGTTGTAGTAGTCCGTGAACTCGAGCGGTTGGGACTGCTGAAAGTACTTTGCGGCGCGATGCGTGATGGCATCGGACGCAATGTCATAAGCCTCGCTTTGGATAGCGACCGAGGTCTGCTCACTCTCCACTTTAATCTCGTTTTCGCGGATCTCATCGTAAATTTGCGTTAACATCTCTGTGCGGAAATCCAAGCCATCGTTCATGCCTCTGTTATACTTGACGTAGTCCTCTTTCGACATCCTACGGCGCAAGTGCGGAGTATACAGATCTGTGTTCAAGATCATAGCACTGGATGCAAGCGACCAAGCGATTTCCCAGTTGGCGAAGTCTGGATGTACATCGTTGACCTTTGTGTCCTCGTAGTACTTGTGGGCAAACGCCTTCATGATGCGGTTCACGACCTGGCCCTCTCCGGGCATGCGGAACGGCTGCATAAGCTCGCGCATTGCAGCAATGAATGTCTTCCCCCGGAAGTTCATGGCATTAATGAACGCCTCTAACGTTGCTTCCCGGTCCTGGTGACCAAGATAGTTGCCCAATGTAGTTTTATCAAGGCCATCAATACCAAACAAGGCTTTACCGATCGTCACCGGGTCATCCAGCGAGGCCAGAACGTTGATCTCCACGAGCTTCTGCAGTCCCTTTTTTGGATTGAAGTTGAATTCCTGCACGGCCGCATCCAGGGCGCGCTTTGTCTGTTTTCGCGAAGCGAACTGGGTAGGGTCGTCGCTGTCGTTTGACGCCAACGAGACTTGGCTCGAGCTGGGTCTGTGGCCCGCTGATCCATTGCCATTGGTGAGAGTCGTAGTGGACTCAGAGCCGGATATCGACTGCTTTTGCTGGAGGTGCTGCTGAGAATGCTGGGGCTCTGAGCGCTGGGACCACAGAACCAAGGAGCGCAGCGAATTGACAATCGCCTCTAGGGCTGCCATTGTGAGCTGATAAAGATCAAGATCAGCATTGGATGCTGGGGGGTTTTGCGTGAGTTTCGCAATAGCCTGGGTGGGCGAGCCATTGAGGTCGTACACGCGCACTTGCTGGCGGTCGATGGAGAACCTCGCCAACGGCTGTTGGGGCTCTACCACCGGACGCATAGCCAGCCGGCTTACAAGTTCGATGAGTTTTTCGTAAACGTCTGGGGCGGTTGGGTCACAGTCATAGTTAAGATAGAGCTCTACCAGCAAGCGCGGGTCGGTGCAGATTCTGGAGAGAACGGTCATAAAATACATGCGCTGATGAATTGTAGCGCCGCGCATCTCCATAGCGGTGAAGTAGACCTCTGTGAATAGCACTGCGAGCTCTGACTTGAACTCGCTACGCAAATTTGCCAGTACAAGCCAGAATATCTCGGCAGTGATCTCAAACACGGACGCCGCCGACGACAGCGCGTTTTGAGCCATAGTCAGCCGGAGGTACGGCTTGACCGCGTAGGCGAATCCAACATTGTCGTTCTTGAGACGGACCAAGACCCGCGGATCTTTGAACACCGATATGTGGTGCTTGAGCACGAGGTGGAGGAGATGCAGGCTGAGCAGTTTCGAGCGCATTGGCTGGCTGCGCACGTCCTTTTCGTCGATGTCCTGCTTGACGCTGAGCTTGCACAGCGTGCGGAACACGAGGCCGGCATCTTGGGTGGCCTTTTCAATGTCGCCCTGTGTTGCCACTTCACTGTCGCCGAGATCAGGCAGCGCCGCCGTGTCCTTCATATCGTCCAAGGTTAGGTTTGTGGCGTCGGAGGTCGCGTTGCCCTGCCCTTGATCCCCAGCGAGCCCCGGCTCGGCGGCATCCTTCGAGTCTGGGCTGGCAGCCGGCAGCGGCACCGACATGGCGAGCTGCTTAACCCGCTCAAAAACGGCCTGGACCATCTGGGTCAGGCTCACCTGCGCCAACGCCTGGTTGTCGACCGACCGCGTGACAAGGAAGATGTTGTACATGCGGCGCACGGCGCGGAGCAGCACGGCGCCGTGGGCAACCACGTCTTCGTTGACCACGGCTGCAGTGAGCGCCTTGATGATCTGCAGCTCGATGCGCTGGTCGGCGCCCTCGGCGTCCCAGGCATCACAAACGATGCCCACCGCGTCCTCGAGCAGCGCCTCCTCTGCCGCCTCGTCCTGGCTTGCGAGATAGTTCAGCGCAAACACTTGCCCCAGCGTGTCGATGGCAACTTCCTTGAGCTCGCTGCTGGTGCTCCCCGGCATCGAAACCAAGCGCAGCGGCTCGAGCACCAGCTTTGCCGACGGCAGCGTGTTCGGCCGACGCTCAAACTCATCGAGCGCCCGCGCGGTGGCCTGCTGTAGCGCGGGGATGCGCTTGGCCTCCTTCGACTGGCTGATCTTCTTGAAGGCGTTCTTGATCATGACAACAGCCGGCTGCGACACGGCGCCGTTGACGCTCGAGTGCTCTAGCGCCACCGAGGAGTGGTTGCCCCTTCGGAGACTCGACGAGCGCGACCGCTGGACGTCCAGCGACGAGGGCCGGTTGCTGGCGATGCTGGTGCGCGGCTGGGCCTCGGTTGTAGGCGCCGACCTGTCCGCCGCGCGGGGTGATCCCGGGGTCCGCAGGTCTTCTGAGACGGCTCCGGCGGATTTAAAGGCACCGTCGAACCCGTGCGGCTCGGCGCCGGGCTGCGCGGGCGCGACCTGCGCGTCAGCGGTGGAATCCGGCACCGCCTGGCTTTCGAGCGCCGAATCAGCACCAGGCCGAGTCGCGACGGCAGGCTCGGGGGAGTCTGTGCCCAGAGGCACGTCCCGCAGCTCCCCGCTGTCGATCGTCCTTACGGAGGTGTCGCTGTCAGCCATGAACGCGTCGAATAGCCCGCTCGCTGCCAATGTTACGAGTTGGCATGTGTGGGCTACACGCGGTAGCGTATGTAAGTGGCCCACGTGACCCAGGTCTCGCCGCTGCGCACCGCTACGCTGCGCCAAACACCGTTTGTTTTTAGCGACGGTTCGTAGTAGAGGTTGTTTTTAAAGTATGGGGACATTAGTTATAGGCAATTTTTGTGCAGCCTGAAATTACATCCTGGCCCAAGCTACTGCGCCTTACTTTTGCTCGAAGGAACGCTCAGGCTGAAAGCTGCTTAGTTAGTTATTCAAATAGCGTGTTAATTTATGATCTTGGAGAGTGCCGCCAGATCCACCGCGAATTGCGCAAATTGCAGCCGTGACTATATTGCCGCTCTTTAATATACTTTTATGTTCTTGCCTTTTCCGCGCTCTGCGCTTGCATTGCATTGTGATTGCCCCACACTTACAGCTTAGTGCTGCGGGGCCGGTGGGTCCTGGGATAGGTTCAGGTTCTCCCGGTTCGATCCATTGCGCGAGAGCCGCAGCAGCACGTCGCAGCCAAAGCCCTCCAGTGAGTGTAGCTCCAGGGTCCCGCCCCAGTACTCCGTGTAGAGCCTTGCCAGTGCTAGGCCCATCCCCAAGTGGGTGCCGCTTTCAGGTTTTTTCGGGTGCTCGTTGGGCAGATCCTCTGGGGGGAACAGAAGCGAGTAGAACTGGTGCTCCGTGAGCTGTTCCGGTGTGAGCTGCGATAGGCTGCTTCCGGCAATGTTGGCAGGCTTGGTGAGAGACCAAATGTACGGCAGCATGTCCGGGTGGACGCCGCCCGCACGGTCGCTGATGCGCACAAGAATAGTCTCCGGGGTTGAGGAAACAGTCACGACAATCGGGTCGCTTGTTCCGGAGCGCAGACATGCCTCCAGGCTATTGTACACAAGCTCACCGAGAATGAACTCGAGATGCGACCAAATGTACGGAAACGTTGCTTCTGAGTCCGTTCCCAAGCCCTCGATGATAATGGCCGGCATCGACTCGCTGGGCACGCCGTACTGAGCCGCTAGCCCCGTTTTGGCCTGGGCCTCGACCTCGCGCAGCGCATCGGTGATGCGGCAGTTGAGCACCACGAGCCCAATGACATTGGGGTCGGAAGAGCCGGACGCGAGCTCTTCCTTGAGCAGCGTGTGCTGCTTCACAAGCACGCGGCGGCTGAGCCGCGACGACAGCAGCGTGCGCAGCAGCACGTTCAACAGCTCGATGTCCTCGGGCTTGTGCGGCGCCTGCACGATCTGCATCACCGCGCGAATTGCGTTTGCGACAGCGAGCGTGTGCCGCTGGAGTAGTGCCTGGCCGGCCTCAATGAGCCTCTCCTGGTCCTCCTCGGTGCGCACGGCGTCGAGCTGGCGCAGCATCTCGAACGAGCCGAGGTACTGCTCGTACGTATCCAGCAGGGTCGGGTGGCCCATGATTCGGTACGGCAACCCCTGCATCATCCGGATCCGGTGGGCAAACCGGATCGTTAGCTCCTCGATGACGTGGTTCCCGCCGGCAAGCAGCTTCTGCGGGGTCATCTGCCGGCCGAACCGAACAATCTGCGCAATCGTCAGCGGCCGCGGCGCGCGCTGTAGCCACCGGCGCACTCCGGTCTGGTAGAAGTGCTGCGGCGTGAGAACAGTGCTGCCTGGCGGGTAGGTGAGGTGCAGATCCGGCGGGTCGAGCATCCGCATCTGCTTCTCGTGATCGCCGGACGCACGGCCCGCGGTGATCGACCGCCTCGGGGCCATGCCGCTTCCGCGTATATATCGGCTCCAGCTAAATGCCATTCCGCGCCGCTCACTCCCGCATCGCGCAGTGAACATGGCGGTGGTGCATCTACAGCGGTGTCTCGAAGTTGGATACCCGAACCCCGCTAATATAAGAGTCACGTATCTGCGATAGCGCACTGGGCCGCGCGCGGGGGCGGAGAGCGCCTGTCAGTGAATGGCAGCTGATTAAATTCTTATGAAATTCCGGATATCTTTGTTAGCTTGGAATTATGCCATGGGTTTGGACAGTGTGTTAGTGCGTGAAAGACCTGGGAATGGAGCCGGTATGGCTGCGTCTGATTAAGCGTCGCTCTGGCTCGTCTCCGCCTCCACCTCCGCCTCTGATTGTATAGTGGCATGGTACAGTTATATAGAGGCGAGCACTTTGTGGAGTAGTGAGATATAAAAAAAAAAGTTTGCAAGCTCAATGATGATAATGTTATTAGCAACGAGCTGGTTGTTTTCTACCCTTGCTGGGACTGTAGTCTGTGAGAAATCCTGTTCTGCTTTCCGACCTTATTGAGTGAAGTATTACGAACTAGCGACCTGACGAGGGATACACCCATTGGCGCTTCAATTGGCTCAAGGCTGCAATGTACACGAGTACTGATTTCCACGTCACTTCTGGGAAACTCGTGCACTACGAAATCCACCTGGGCTGACACCTCGCGTCGGATTACTCAGCGCTCGCACATTATCGACTTGCGTGGGCAGATGTAAACGCGGGGAGGAAACGGCACACGAGCTTGGCCAAGAGTCATCTGATTAGAGCGAGGAAAGCTGTGTGCGCTCATAGGCTGCCATGCTATGGTTGCGCATGTGTCAGGTGGAGCCCGCCCGAACCAGGAGTGACAGAGGAGATGGCTGAGTTTGGTGAGGCTGATCCAATAAAAGTGTAGCACAAGCACCCGCCCATCAATAGCTCGTCAGTTACTTACATGAACTCTCGCGTCTCGGGTCTCAAGCGGTTGGCAATGGTTGCCAACGGTTTTCTTTACCAATAGCCTTCTTCATCCAATTACACCTGCATAATGTAAAACGCCAGCTACAGCTAGTTACAACTGCGGTTGCTGGCCTCCACCGCGCACCCCCTGTACCCCTAGCTACACCGCGGCACCCAGCGCAAACGGCTCGAGACCCTCAGGTATTATCCGAGTGTTGGTGCTGCGGGTCCAACCGTAACCCTTACCTCTGCGTTGACCTGGGCCCTATCCTGTGCCCCAGTGCTCAAGAGCAGACGCCGGCAGCAACGTTTCTTACCCCCCGCCTATCGTCCTGGAGCCAAGCGATGTCTGCGTTCGAAACTTTGAGCCATCCGCCTTCGAATTGCGCCGAGAAGCGCAAGATTTTCTTCTTTGATGTCGACAACACATTGTACCCAGAGTCGCTCGGCATCGGCTCGCTGATGCAAGAGTACATCCGCGAGTACATCGAGTCGCGCCTCAGCCTCTCGGCCGAGCAGGCCGACATTCTCCAGCGGCGCTACTACCACGATTACGGCCTCGCCATCGAGGGCCTCGTCTCCAAGAACCACGTCGATGCCATGGACTACAATGAGCACGTGGACGACGCGCTGCCGCTCGAGGACTTCCTCGAGCCGCGCAAGACGCTCACGGATCTGTTTGAGTCGATTGACCGCACCAAAGTCAAGCTCTGGCTCTGCACGAACGCGTACCGTACCCATGGCCTGCGCGTGGTTCGCTTGCTCGGCATCGAGAAATACTTCGAGGGTATCACCTACTGCGACTATGCCCGCCAGCCGCTGATTGCGAAGCCCATGCCCGAGTTCTTCGAGGCAGCGATGACCGATGCCGGCGTGGACTCGGCCGAGGTCCGCGAGGGTGGCCACGCGGCCTACTTCGTCGACGACAGCGAGGCGAATGTCAAGGCCGCGTCCCAGTACGGCTGGCGCGCGGTGCACCTCCAGGAGCCCAAGGAGAAGAAGCTGCCGGATAACCTTGGCGAGATTCTCGAGGAAGTCCCGCTTCTTCCTCCCCTGGAGAAAGGTGGCCGGCCGCAGATCCAGTACCTTGAGCAGCTTCCGAAGGTGTTCCCCGAGCTGTTCAAAATCAAGACCGCCTGAATCGGATAGAGTGATAGATTTTTACTTACAGTTAGAGTGACCCAGCATCTAGATGGCCCATTTTGCAGCCGCCTGCCGACGGCGAGAAGGCGCGAGGGCTGCATTCCGCGCTGCCGTGCCACCCAGGTCGAGCACGGCGGTTTGCTAGGCTTCTCCAGACATAAGTGAGTGCCAAAACTTGCGGAACCGCGCGCGCTTACGGTCTTTCGTCTTTGGCACCTCGTTTAAGGATGGAGTCGACTTCAGCGACTCGCTGGCCACTGTGCAATTGCCCAAAGTGCGGTCCGCGTCGGCTGGATTCGACAATGGCTCGGAGTCGCCCACAGTCGACAAGCTTGACAGCGGAGATACGGTGCCATTGGAGCGCACTCTAGCAAGCGACGGAAGGCTAAGGTCCTCGCTACCGCTTGCTGCGCGGGTCTGATTGGAGCTGTGCGTCTGACCAGGGCCGAGGCTCGCGCCCAAATTCGTGTGTAGGCTCCTGTCGTTGTGTGCTTCGCTCAGTGGTTCGAGTGAGCCCTGGTGGGTCCGAGAGCGGTGGCCAAGCATGCTCCTGCGACCCCAGGTGCTCAAAGGACGCAGCTTCCACCGCGGTTCAGCACGTTTCGGGTTGAAAGTGTCAACGTTCGCTAGCTTGGACTGGCTAGAAGTGAGCGGCTTTACCGAGCCGCTCGCGGGTGCCAAGGGAATTGAGAGCGAAAGCTCGGGGCCCGGCCCACCCAGCGAAAACGAGGAGTCGAGGGACGAAACCCACTCATTGACCGTTCTTAATGTGGAGTTGGCAGCGTATCTTTGCTCGAGCTGAGCATTCGCAGCGGCGCGCTGCAGAAGCTGTCCTACCTGGGGGATACTGCGCCGAAAGTGCCGCCGGTTCCGGGCAGCACCAAACTGACCAGTCTGGAGAGAGACATCACTGCGCAGCTTGGCATCCTGCTCATTCCCCAGATTGATAGCTGCCTCAGACTTCTCGGCAGCAGTAATGAAAGGAACGATGAGGGCCAGTGACGAGGCCAGCGAGCTGGCGCTGAATCGCTTCGTACTACGGTTCAAGGCGGGGGCCTGCAGCTCGCCAAATTTGTCTTCTGCCTCACCCTTCAGGTCTACATGGTCTTCAGCTGGAGATTTGGGCGGTGGCAGCAGCGAAGTATTGAATCGTCCGGGGGTAACACTCATTGACAGATTGGAAATATAGCTGGCGGCGTCGTGGAATTGTTCTCGCTGCTCTTGACTGGTGCCAGATGCTAGAGGCATGGGGATGTGCACGCCTGTAATAATGGATCGGAGGCCATAACTATTAGAATCCTCACCGTGGTTGCTGCATCCTGCTGATACCCTTCCTATTCCCCGATTAGGGACAGTGTCGTCATCAAACCCTCTGCAACTGGTCAGGGTCTCACCACTCCAGGAACCATTAACGGGCGATTCAAGGTCGAGCATGCAACAGCCCGGCGCGTTTTCCACAGTGCACGCGCGCCTGGCCCGAGGTACGTAAGTGAGCTGAGCACAGGTCGCTTCCCCAAAATACGGGCTTACTAGCTTGACAGCTGAACTAACTACAAACTTTTATGATTAAAATTGGCACCCTTCAATTATCTACGTAGCGCACACTCTTATCTACTCCGGCCAGCGAGCACGCACTCCTATGGCACGCACACCTATGACTATTCCGCGTGAGCCTCTATCGGAGATGCTGACTGATCCGGGGGTCAAGGAGTGATAAGTAAATACAAGAACCACACACGCACGCCCACACACACACTAGCCAAGTGGATCTTGTCTAATGAAGGCTGTACTGATTGGAACTGGCGGCGTGGGATCGGTGACGGCCCTGGCGCTCGAGAGCTCGGGGAAGTGCGAGGTTACCGTTGTAGCGCGCAGCATCTATGAAAAGGTGACGACCGAGGGGTTCGAGTTCGACTCTGTCGACTACGGCCAGATCAAGAACTGGCGCCCCTCCCATATCGCAAAGTCCATCGAGGACGCCAAGCAGTACGGCCCGTTCGACTACATTCTTGTGACGACGAAGAACATCCCCGAGATCCAGCTTGCCCAGGACCTGGTGGAGCCCCTGGTCACCAAGGGGTGCGCGATCGTGCTTATCCAGAACGGTATCGGCAACGAGGACCCCGTCATGGCCCGGTTCCCCGAGTCCTATGTGCTTGGCGGCATTTCCATGATCGGCTCCGCGAGCTACGGCGGCAAGATCCGGCACACCGGGCCGGACTGGCTTATCCTTGGCACGCTCGACAAGCGCGCCGAGGCGCACGCCGCGATGCAGAAGCTGTGCGACGTGTACCAGAGCTCGAAGTCGAAGTGCGAGATCGTGGAGGACCTGCGGTACCGCCGGTGGGTGAAGCTGGTGTACAACGCGACCTACAACACGACGTCGGCGCTCTCTGGGCTCGACACGGGCCGGCTCTACTTCTCGGGACTGAAGTACAGCGTAGTGGAGCCCGCGATGAGGGAGGTCCGCCAAATTGCAGAGGCCGAGCTCGGCAAGAAGCTGCCGGAGGGCATTGAGCAGTTCATGCTCGACTCCGACGAAGGCATCTACTACGAGCCCTCGATGCTGGTCGATGTCAAGAAGAACCAGCCAATGGAGCTGGAGATGCTGCTTGGCAACCCGCTGCGGATTGCGGCCGAGTATAAGGTTGAGGCGCCTACGCTCACGATGATCTACAAGCTTCTGCGCGGCAAGCAGTTCCAGCTCATGGAGTACAACAAGAAGCTCGAGGTTCCCGCCGAGCCGTACAACCGCCAGGACCCGCAGATCTGGCCCAGCGAGTTCAAATAAACGGCGGGGCGGCTCGCTGCGAGCGCTTGGTTTTTCTCTCGAAACTTCTTTCGAAGCTTCTTTCTCGGACCCGCACCGCTTTCAGGGAAAGCAAGAATAGCACATTCCAAGGCGCAATCCTAATGCCGGTGTGCTGTTTGTAGTGCCGGCCGCGGTCGCGCGCGCTGATCGTCGCGGCTCGGTGATCGTCGCGGCTCGGCCCGAGAGCCGCACTGCTGAAGCGCGCGCGTAAACGTCGCCACCGTGCCCTGCCCTTGCCCAGCTATTTCTGACAGTCCCGAGATTTGTCACGCGCGCATATATGTATGCTGGCTGACATGAGCGGACCCAGCGTTAGAGGATGTTAATGCTATGCCAGCCTCCGTCTTAGTGAGCTGGTAGTCATCGTCTTAGTGAGCCGAACAGTCGGACTCGCGTTCTCGTCCGGGGCGGCTTCGAGAGCGGGGAAGACCGGGAAGCCGTCCGCCGAGATGGCGGGACTCGCCGAGCCGAATTTATAGATTCATCTTAATAGAACTCCGTGGTTGTCACTGCGCTATCAGTAATGGCTTGCAACCGACAATCCCTGCGACCGAACAGCCCCACAGCCGAATGACTCTAAGCCTGGTTCTGCGCCAGTGGCGTCCCGCGAGCGAGTCATGTGTCGCACGTGCGATGCACCACGTAAGATTTACTCATCACCCGTATGCAGGATGTCAGCTACTCGTCCAACGGTCAAAAACCACCAATATATATTTGAGTCCCCCTAGGGAAACTTTCAATCGCTCGATTCAAGCAGCTGCGCAATTATAGACCTCGTGGCTAGACCATGATAGCAAGTAGAAAACAGGTTCGCTTCCTGCTCCCAGAAACCCCAGTTCGGACGTCGGGCCGGCCCCGACTCCCACACACCTACGAGCACAACGCGTCGCGCAGGCTCGCAATGAAGCGCGTGCGCCAATTCGCGCGACTCGAGTACGCAGTCAAGAACGGCAAGTCGTTCGGGGCGCCCCTCCGGCAGGAGCCGCGGCAGGAGCAGCTGAGCCCGAGAACCGCCGACGCGTCGGTGCAGTCGCTTGCCAGCGGCTTTTCGCGGATGCTGACGGCAATGTTCACAAACATCATTTATTACCTTTTCATCAAGCACTACTTCGTTTAGTGCCTCGCGAGCTCGCTTCTGCCCGACTCCTCATCTTCATCGGCGCTGGCATGCTGTGGCCCAAGCTTTCTGTGGCTCGGCCACTGGTTACGGCCCCTGGCATGCTCGGCTCCGCTTTATTCATCGTCTCCGCGGGACGCCCGCATTTGCATAATCCATAATAGATCACGCTTGCATATTTAATAAACAATCATAAGTTATTTATACTGTCCCTGGCCAGAAGGGCAATGACTATTTGAAGATCGCCAGGGAAGCAGAGCATCTATTTTAAATGCGCTTGGCAAACGGGTGGTCCTCGACTCCGTACTGGATGTCCTGGATCCACTTCTGAATAGTGCTGGTGATGTCGCTCCCAGAGCCGGTGGGAAGCACCACCGACTCGCCGTGGAAGTTCACCTCCGAAACAGGGGACACGATCGCCGCGGTTCCAGCCCCGAACGCCTCAAGCACCTCGCCCTTCTTGTTGCGCTCAATCAGCTCGTTAATGTGCACCTTGCGCTCAACAATGTCCCACTCCTTGGGGTCCAGGCGCTCGCGCGCTAGCTCCAGAATGGAGAGACGAGTAATGCCCTCGAGAATAAGTCCATCCAGCGGCGCTGTGGTCAGCTCCTTCTTCCCAGTCTTCGGGTCTTTGAACACTAGGAAGAAGTTCATCATGCCCACCTCGGTCAAGTAGCCGTCGAAAAGCCATAGGTTCTGGTCAAAGCCCTCTTGCGCAGCTTGCCTCTGGGGGACAACGCACGGCGCATAGTTGGCGCCAAGCTTGGCATTTCCCGTTCCACCGGGCCACGCACGAACAGCGTCGTCCGTGGCCTTCAAACGGATACCGGTGGAACCGCTCTTGATAATTTTGCCAACCGGGGATGCGATAATGTAGAGGAGTGCCTTGTTCGGGGCCGCTACTCCAAGTCCAACCGAAGTACCAATCACGGTGGGACGCAGGTATAGCGAGAAGCCACGACCCTCAGGGATGGCAGCCTGTTCAAGACGAACGAACTCCTTCAAAAGTTTCACGCCCTCCTCAACGTCGAGCTGGGGGAGCGCGATACGAGCACAAGAGCGGTTCAACCGCTCGATGTTGTTTTCAGGACGGAAAATGCGAGTCTTTCCATCGATGTCCCGAAATGCCTTCTGGCCCTCGAAGCAGCAGAATGCATAGTGCAGAACAGCAGATGCGGGATCAAGATGGAAATCTCCATATGGCTTGATCTCCGGGGCCGCCCAACCAGTCTCGGCGTCCCACTCGGCAGTGAGAATATGGTCCGTCATGACTTGCCCGAACACAAGCGATTCGCTTGGGGGGTAGCTCTTGAGCGTCTGCGACTTGGTGACTTTCAATTTCGATGCGTCTAACTGAGCAACCATCTTGGTAGGTCAAGTGCGAAATATGGAGGGGCCCGGCAGAATATAAGACCGTGCAAAATAAACAGAGCGATTTATATGATGACTCATCTGGAATTTTACCCGGGTAAATCAAGGAGAGGCTTATAGGTGGAGTAAGCACCACTCTCGGCACCATTTAAAGTCACTGGGACCGTGAAACAAACACATGAATATCCCGTGCAGCAAAAAGCACACGCTGACTCTTATGAGTTCTCGCTCGGGTAAATTGAGGAAAGACTCATAGTGCCGCTCTTGATCACCATCAGAGGTGACTAAATCTGAGGACAATGTGTAAGTGTAAATATGCTCACATGAATACTCCCCTATTCGCAGTGTATGTCAAATCAATCCAGCAGCAGCAATTGCTAGATTAAGACTTGTTGGTTATGGTTATTAGCTATCTTCTCAATTCGACAACGATACCGAGCACCTTGAAGCTACTCTTCGGTCATACGTAGAACCAATGCTTAGAATTGTGACTTACGGACCCCGTCAGGCTGATTAGTGTCACCAATTAATAGCCTTGTAGCAAAATATGTAATATGGACGCTCGGAGAGGCAGCTTAGCTCGTGCGTGTATGTGATATTTATTCTTATTATGAAGCCGCGTCGAGAGCGAAGGCAGAAAATCCGCACGCGCTATCATTAGTTTACGTGATCTCATCCCCTTGCCCTGCTAATCTATTTTCATAGCTTCAGCCAACCTCGAAAGCCGCCTGTGCCCGATGTTCAAGCCCAAAAACATAGTTTTGTCTCGCGCAGGCGCGAGGCAAGGCGTTTCTGATGATACCTCACGGCCTGATTACACACAGAAGGCTTCGCACCCTAGCATAAGGCCCTCTCTTGTTACCTCAAACCCTGTAACTAGTACTGGAAGCAGATCACTAGACACTGTATTGGAGCATGGTGGAGTCCCTATCGGCTCACTGACATTAATAGAGGAGCATGGTACTACTGACTTTGCTTCGGGGCTGCTCAAGTCGGTTTGCACTCAAGCGATTAGTGAAAGCCGGGAAAATATACCCTCCGTGGTCGTCTGTATAGGCATACCCGATTGGCTTAGAGCCCTCCCCAGCTTGGCAAAGCGGAGCAGGAGCTCGGCTAGTGCTCCATCTGGACAGCCCAGCGAGCGTATGAAGATTGCATGGCGCTATTACAAATACTCGCAGGAAGAGCAGCAACAACCATCAGACGTTCCTAATCATTATTGTCGTGACGTGGACTTCAAGACAACTTTAGTCCCTTCTCCGAAACCCAATGAGGTTCATTATGTTCTAGGTACCTCACTTGATGACCTTGCGAATAGGCTGGCTGCTGTGCTACAAGGAATCCCCAAATCGACCCTCATCCGAGTGGTCGTGCCTTCGTTTCTACATCCGATAGTTTACGGGCCTGAATCTAGTGACCCTCAAGTCCTTGTGCCATTTTTCTATCAGCTTAAGCGTTTGGTTGCATCACACGGCAATGCCATTGCATTTGTTAGCATGTCTTTGCAACTCTACCCGCGCACACGACCGGTGACAGCGGCGCTAGAGCTGGTCTGCGATACTTGTATAGAGCTGCAACCAACTGAGGCTGTTGACGAAAAGGTCCATGGATTGCTGCATATCAACAGAATAGCCTCTCTCTCTGACCAAGGTGAAATGGTAGAACAGAGATATATGTGGGCTTTCAAGCTTGGTAGGCACCAGCTGGAAGTTTCGCAGTTCGGGATTCCTGTCGACGCTGATGAGCAAACTCCGTCCCCTTCAGAAAAGCAAACGGAGAGCTGGTAGTTCTGTTTTGAGGTGTACGCGCGGCTCGAACTAATAAGCGTCGAGAATGCGGGTAAAAGTATATTTATTTAATGGTGCATGTAAACAGCGGCCCCAATCATGATTTAGCACAGCTAGCCCGCCTTCCTATCCAGCGCACTGTCAGCTCAAATGCAGAGAGAGAGGTCTGCCATTGATCCGTATCTTACCCTTACCACGTTTCCATATTTGGATGGGTGGTGCAGCCACTGCAGCGTGCTCATGCTCGGAAGATTGAACATCGGCGTGCCTTCTATTCATGAAAACGAGCCTTGCGAACCTTATTGAGGTCGGCAAGGCCTTCAATTATAGGGAAAAAAGTATGGTGTTTAGGCGCGCGCCAAGGTCAGGGCGGCCCTCTCCACTACTCCGTCTCCCGCGGGAACTTATCGGTTACATATTGACCAAATTACCGGTTGAAGATCATATATCGTGCTTGCAGGTGTCTGCTTTGTTACATGAAGTGGGAAGCGAGCAGTGGGTCTGGTGCCAACGCTATTGCACTGATTTTCAGGATGGATCATCCAGTGTAACGCACCCAGCTTCGAACTGGAAGCATGCTTATATTGAGAGGTACTGTTACTGGGCTTTACAAGTGCCCCAGAGAATCAAAGCAACACATCCATCACCTTACTCAACAAATGTCTTCGATGTGGACTACGATGGTGGGTCCCTCGTGGTATCGACGTGGTCTAATGGAGCAGTACGCCTATGGGACTTACCATCATCGCATCATGATGAAGTGCTTGCAAGTCCCCATATTCAAATCTACACATGTGTGCTCGATCCCGATAGTGGCCTGGTCTATTGCGGGGCAGCCAAAGGAACCTGTCTAGTCCTCTGCCCAAGAAGGAAGTCATTCGTTGATCGAATTAAAGTGCTGGATGAGACCGACAGTGTTTTTAACGTGATGAAAAGTCCTTTCGGCATTGTTTTTGCTGGCTCGACTGGGGCTTTGGCACTCTTAACCAGCAGCGGAGCTCTGCTTTCGATCAATAACGCTCACTCTTCGGCCATTATCGGGTTTGCCTACTCTGAAAAGCATCAGGCTCTTATAACTTCAAGTTCGAACAATCGCGTGAAGATGTGGCGATGGTCTAACAGTAGATCAAAGCTCGTGTGCTGCTCTAAATACACGCTCGAGATGGACGGTTTCGATATATCGGCACTGGCTGTCCACAATGATTCAATAGTTGTTGGAGGACATGGCGACGGTGCTATTCGGGAGTTCAATATAATGAACGGAGATGTGGAGGCGCACAGATATATAGGGCATGACAGGATGGTGAGAACCATACACATCGAAGGCAGGTATATGGTCAGCGGTTCTTATGACGGGACCGTTCGCATGTGGGATTTAAAAAGCAAAAAGCTCCTCCATACCATAGGAGACAGCTCCGCTGGCTCCTCTTGGGTTCTGGCCGCACGTATAAAGAACCGGAAAATAGTGTTTGGAGCGGGCTCTGAATGCAATTTGCTTGAGTTCGCATAAAAGTCAGGATAATAATGAGCGCAATGTTGGGGTTCTATTAAAGCTATAGCGTTCGGAGTGGTATTGGTTATACATGTAACTAGAGGTCGTCATTGTCACCGCCTCGGCGTCGCCACCCAGAATAGCGCTGCTTAGTATGCAGGTTGGTCTTATGGGTCCAGCGGACCACTTGCTGGCCCAGGAACACCGAGGCTCCACATGCACGAACCACTGCAAATACTGCCATGGACCATAAAACAATCTGGAGATAAACATTGGATCCAGGGTTGTCTAATGAGATGAACTGGGTCACAAGCATGACCAGCAGAAGGTTGCAGAGCATCCAAACCAGCACCACACGCGACCGGATCTCGCGGAAGTAGTCTTGCTGTTTAGTTTGAGGGTCCACCACTTGTGGCACTTGTGGGGCCCGCTCTCTCAGGGAGTGCAAGGCATTCTCGTAACCGGTGTCGATGTCGATTTGCTCGCTGGGCATTTCCACCTCGACAATGTCTTTTCCCTTTGCGTCTTTCATGACCACAGCAGCGCCCAGATCCATTTCGTCTTTGTTATCACCCTTCGTGCCCCAGGTCACGTCGTGCGTGTTGCAGAAAGCATAGATCTGAAGGGTGCAGACATAGAGCGGTACCAAAAGGAAGTACTGAATCGAAGATGTGAACATGTGCCAGGGATCGAGGAACAAGAAAGACATGACTCCGTACACACCGTAAGTACCTACGAGAGACACGACAAGGGTCATGAGAGTGTGAACCGATGTGTCGCTCGATCCTGCAACGGAGAAAGTGCGTCCGACGAAGTAGAGTCCAATAACGGTGATATAAAGGGTAACCAGACTCATTACAATCACGGTTATCATGAAGAGCATTCGAGCACCTTGAGGTCTGTTGCCCAACGAGAGGACAAACTGAGCGGCAATAGCCAATGTCAGGAAGTAACGGAAAATAATGAAGAGAGCTTCGCCGCCATGGTTGGGTATGGTTGCATCGTTGTGTCCAGCAACGGATCCAGCAACGAAGTAGAAGGCGAGATAGTAGTTGGCGATGGAGAAGAACGTGAACACCATGGAGAAGAACTGGTATATGAACTCGATGTTCAAAAAGATCTTACGCACTGTAGAGTGGTCAGTGCGCCAGATCTGCCTGAAATGCGATTGTGAGTATAGAGCTGCAAACAGAGCGCCATTGAGCCAACGGCGACGCTGGCTAATGAACTCGGCCAAGCTGTCGGGCACATCAGTCTCACCTTTAGCCGCCTTCACGTACTTGAGAACCCATTTCTCATTCTGTTTTGCGACAAGCTCCCAGCACAATATACGGTCCTCTGCCAAGTACATGTTCTTCTCGAAGATGCCAGCCGCCTTGCCACTAGCTGTTTCAACCGAGTCGAGCATTTCTCCCTTGAAGTAAGTGTAGAGAGGGCCCATGCCGGTGACGGGGTCATTCTGCAAGGCGCGATATCTGTACGCCGACAATGCACCAGGAAGCACAGAGATGTAACCGAACACAGACTCGAATGGCTTATCAAGAATGTTACTGATCTTGTATTCGAAGTTCTGAGCGGCAACTAAGGGGTTCAGAAGATCACGACCGAAGCGGCCTGTCATTGTCTTTATTTCGCCGCAGGCACCCGCGACATTGGAGTCTTCGTCGAACGCCTTCCACAGGTGGTACGAGGTCTTGGTTGTAGGCCGTGTGCCGACATCGAGCAAAACCACGACGTTAGGGTTAAGCTGCGGGCAAATACCGTTGAAGAACCAGCGGTGCGAGTTAATTTTCTTTGCATTCTTTTCTTTCATGCAGAAGATGATCTGCACCGGCATGAGCTGCTTCTCGGCACCCTGGAACCGGAGATCAGGGGTGAGCGATACCTGAGCGGTATACTCAAAGATGTGAGCCTGCACGGGCTCACCATTCACGAGGTTCTTGGCAACACCGTCCTGATAAACGCCCATTGCCGCCAGGACGTCAAGAACTTTAGGAGAGATCTTGTGGCGGCCATCTGCTACGATCGTGACCACCACCTTCTTCCAGCCCTTGGGGCCCCACACCTTGGACTTGGCGCGCTGGCAGAGGTATGCGACATTCTTGAATACGGCATGGAGAGTTCGCGTGAAAAGAACCTCGTCCTCATTGTACATGGTGATGCAGATCGCGAGCTCGGTGCTGCGGTCGTAAATCGCCGGTCTGATCGTGAAGCCATGCTCGGCCAAGTCGTTCGGATCGGAGGTCACAGCCGAGTACCTCATGTAAACAAACTCGTCGGAGTCGCGGCGAGGAAGGAACGAGTACAGTTTTGTAGGGATTGGGCAGTCTAGAACGAGGTTCCCGCGCACAAGCTTGATCTGCTTGCGGCTGACGCTCTTGTTACGGCGCGGCTGCGGCGAGTCCGGTGGAAGCAGCGGAGAGTCGCCGGCCGGGCTCAGCGTGTCCTGTGAGAAGATGGAGGCGCCATCGTCGGTCTCAGACGCGCCGTCAATGCTCATCTTCGAATTCGAGGCAACGGTGGACCCCGAGAATGTCGATGTAGATCTGCGCAAAGTGCTGTTTACCGACGGCAGCGGCCGGGCCGAGCGCCTGAAATCGGGGCTGCGCGGCAGCGGGCGGATTCCCAGGCCCGTGCCGTCCTCATTCTGCTCTTCATCAGAGTCATCCATGGCCATGCGGCGAACCGGCGACCCCACAGGGCTGCCATGGGCAGATACAGAGCTTCGCGAAGGAGAGATTGGGATGCGCACCGGCGAGATCCGCGGGCTGCCACCTTCAAACGGGTTGGACGAGCGCAGCGGGCTGCGGCTGCGACTCGGGCTCGGGCTCGGCGTCAGGCTCGGCGACCGCGCGGGGGTGCGCGGCGGATCCCTGAATGGGGACACCGGGTCCCTGAACGGGGAGGGAGAGGTGCCTCGCACAGGCGAGCGTGCTGCTGGGCTGGGAGCCTCAGGCAGCGGCCGCTCCGAGTGATTGCTTCTGTCCATGTTCTGCGGCAAATCGCAAGTCGCAGATGTGGTTTAGAAGTAGGCCCAGCTGGCGATGTAATTTTGGATGTTTGTTTACCTGTGGGTAAGGGCGTGCATCTGGTAGCTGGGGGCGGTCCTCGTGCTGGTGGGTGCCCATGAGAGATGAGGCTTGTGCTGACGAATGGAGACAGCGTGCTTAGATGGGCCCACGCTTGGCCGGGCCCCCCGCCAGCGGGCCCTGGCTAGTAAAAGAAAGCGAAACAAGATGATTGATCCTCCTATGTACGCCACTATATGTATCAAAACTTAAATATGAGCCATCCTTACTCCTCAAAATAGTTGCCGCTGTAGAACTTGGGGACCACTGTGCGGCGGTTCTTCTTGCCGAGCTCAGCAAGCTGAGCCAGGTCCTCGTCGTCGAGCTTGATGAGCGTGATGTTCGACTCAATGCGGCTGGGAGTGGTCGACTTCGGCAGGACCGAGACGCCACGCTGGACGTTCCAGCTCAGGGCGACCTGTCCGCCGTCGACGTTGTGCTTCTTGGCAATGGCGTCAACCGTCGGGTTCGAGACCTCTCCGGCAACGAGCGGGCGGTACGCCTGGGCCAGGATCCCGTGCTTCTTGCAGAACTCGACGAGCTCGGTCTGGGGAAGCTCCGGGTGGAGCTCGCACTGGTTCACGGCCGGGACGGTGTTGGCGTCCTTGAGCAGCGTCTCGAGCTGCTTAACGGTGAAGTTCGAGACGCCGATCGCGCGCACCTTGTCCTTAGGCAGCTTCTCCAGGAGCTTCCAGGTCTTGACGAAGTCCCAGTCCTTGTCGATTTCGTCGGAGCTAGTGAGCGGGAACGGCCAGTGGATGAGCAGCACGTCGATGTAGGTGCCGAGCTCGGCAATGAACTGGTCGACGTACTTTGCGGGCTCGCGCAGCTGCGTGGGCCACAGCTTGGTCTGCAGCGTGATCTCCTTGCGCGGGATCTTGGTAGCCTGAAGCACCCGGCGCACCTCGTCGTGGTTGCCGTAGAACGACGCGGTGTCGATGCCCCGGTACCCCGCGTTGTCCAGAGCGTAGACCATTGCCTTTTCCCCCTCGTCGCCGGTGCTCTTGTACGAGCCGTACAGAACGTAGGGAATCTCAACGCCGTTGTTCAGCTTCACAGTCTTCGGCAAGCTCATTGTTCTACCAGTTTCGATGGAAAGTATCGGTAAACGTGGGCAGGCGGCGCCTCAGGAGTCTTTATATATATGCCAGCTTGTCCCTTGCAGCGGAGAGCGGCAAGGGTCCCTCACCCTACTTGGCCCACTGCTATGAGATGGCGTGCTAAAACGTCTCTTTGCTCACGGCAAGCGGGATGGGATCCGCCGGCGTGAAGATGGAGCAAGTAAACACATGAGCAAGCATGAGCAAGCATGATGCAAAGTCAGAAAGGTTCGGAATCTATAGTGGTTAAGTTCGAATACGTAGAGCAGGTGCAGCCAACGCTGTGGCGAAGGAGAGCGGCACAAGTCACTCAAATCACTGAGTCGAGCCGATGAATTCCCCGCTAAAGCACGTTGTGTCAAGGGCAGTTCCTGAGGCACAATGTGGGCCGGAGCCCGCAATCTATAGCAGTGCAGAACCACCAACTTGTGATCTCAAATCTTGGCCTGCACAGGCTTCGTGAGCTTCACCTTGTCGTGGTGCCCCGTTGCAAGCAAGTTGCCCTCCTCGTCGAAGATTTGCGAAAAGAAGTACGTCGACAGCTGCGTGTTCTCCAAAACCTTCGTCATGAAGTAGAGCGGCTTACCCAGCGGCACCGGGCGCTGGAGGTGCATCTTGATGTTGCGAGAGAGCCCGAACTCCAGCCCCATGCGCTTCAAGATCTCCGGCCTCAGGTGCGTGTTTTCCTCAGTGCCGTCGGATTCCCACCACGCAGGGTCCGTGAACACCGAGTATGTAGACAAGTGGTCGATCATTGTGCACACCGCTCCAGCGTGCATCGTACCATCCCTGTTGCGCGCAGCAGTGGGGTGGGGGACCACTTTGAGAATGGTGACCGGTAGGCTGTCTGCCGAATCGAAGAATGCGGTTTCCGGCGTCATCTCGAGCTTCAGCTCTTCCAAAAACGTTGCCTCTCTTTCCTTGCTGCCGAACTCAAACACCTTCTGAAACACGGTCTTTAGTAGCTCATTGTTGCCAGCGGGAAGCATGGTGGCGAGTTCTTCTGGCTGGAACGCGGTGACAAGTAGAATTGATTTAGCGCTCCGGTTCACCTTCCACACACCACCACCCCGCATCACATGGCCGCTCGGCTCATGTTCCCAGCCTCGGGAGGGGCCAGGCAATGCGCCGGCGCCTTCGATACGGCATACGGTCGGTAGATTCATTCGGTTGATGCACCAAGCGTATCAAGTATCCTAGCTCGTCAATTAGTGTAAGGGTGCGTCAGCGGTGCTCAGCGCGCCATCGTAGGCATCTACATCGAGCTTTATTATACCAAAAACGACGATCGCAATGCTCAGCCGTGTGCTCCGACAGCAGCGCTTGGCCCCGCTGGGTCCTCCCTTGCGAGTCGGTTATCAGGCTCTAAGAGCCTATGCCACCGCCCCCGAGCCGGGATCGCCTCCCGAACCGCCCAAGCAGCGCAAACCGCTGAGCAGAGTCGAGCTCGGCGCTGACACGCGGCGGACCAGCCGCGGGTCGAACCAGCTGCCCATGCGCACCGTCTGGATCAGCCTCGGCGTGATGGTCGTGGGCGGCAGCATTCTTGGATATTTCTTCCAAAAGGAGAAAAAGCGGCTGGAGACGCGGCGCCTTGAAAAAGAGCGCCAGGGAATTGGCCGGCCTCAGGTTGGCGGCGAGTTTGAGCTCACCGACTTCAACGGCAATAAATTCACCGACCGCGATCTGCTCGGCAAGTTCTCCATCATATACTTCGGCTTCACTATGTGCCCTGACGTGTGCCCCGAGGAGCTCGAGGTGCTGGCGCATGTGCTCCGCGAGACCAACAAGGACCCAACAAACAAGAAAATCCAGCCGATTTTTGTGACGTGCGATCCCGCGCGCGACTCGCCCGACGTCCTGAGAGAGTACCTCGCCGACTTCCACCCGGATATCATTGGTCTGACCGGCACGTACCAGCAGGTCAAGGACATCTGCAAAAAGTACCGCGTCTACTTCAGCACGCCGCCGAACGTCAAGCCCGGCCAGTCATACCTCGTGGACCACTCGATCTTCTTTTATGTCATGGACCCCGAGGGCCAGTTCATTGATGTGCTGGGCCGGAACTATACGGGCCCCGAGGCGCTGGAGAAGGTGAAGGAGCACCTCGACGCCTGGCGTCCTAGTTCGGTGGACACGCGCTCATGGTATGAGAAGATTCTTGGTTAGAATCGCGAAAGGCACGCGCTGCATGACCCGAATCGCAATGCGGTCGCTCAGACCTTTTCACGGACTCTAATATCACTGTACATAACATCTCACCTGTTTATTCTATCGGCCTTTAAGCTCGTTTAAACGCCAACAATTGCATGGACAAAGTACCCGTATAGGGTAGTGTAGTGGTCAGGCGGTTTCCGCGCTGCGTCGCTCTCACCTATGAAAAATTATGTCATGAAAATTAATTGTCTGGTCGTTCCTGGTACCAACGAGGTAATGTCCAAGCGGAGGAACGAAGAGGCGCCCGACGGCGAGACTCAATCGAAGCGTCGGAAGCAGTCGCTGGCTCTGAGGGACCAGCCGAACCCTGTCACCAGCGATGGCCTGTCGCAGTGCTTCCGCGTCGTCCCTGTTCATATGTATGTGTACGTGGCTCCATCGTTTGCATCGGCAATGAAGGAGGGCATCCAGCACCAGCATTTGGACCCCCTGGTGCTGCATTACCACAAGCCTGCTCGGGGCGTCGTAATCTCCTACTCTAATGTGCGGCTTCTTGGCCAGGACCGCCATAAATCCCCGGCCCCACTGGCGATATTGCATAACGAGAGCCCATTCAGCTATATGTGGGTGGCAGTTGACTTCCTGGTATGGTCTCCTCGGCCGGGAGATGTTCTCGAGGGCTGGATCAGCGTCCAGAGTCCCAGCCACATCGCGCTGCTCATCCACGACACTTTCAACGCCACGATCCGGTTCAGCGACATCCCCGAATCCTGGGAATTTGTGCCTAATGAGGATGATGAGACTGGTGGCCGCTCTCTTGGATACTGGCAGGATGCGCAGGGGTCCCGTGTCGACGGCAAGATGCGCTTCGAGGTGAAGTATTTCAACAAGGCAGGCCGCACGGTGCTCGTAATAGGCTCGCTGCTCACATCTGGCGATGTGGAGCTTCCCAGCATTGCTCCTTCCGCTAACAAGAAGCACACAAAGTTTGATGAAGGTACCGCAGATCTCTCAGACGCAAAGAACCACAAAAAGTTCGCCGACGACACGAAGGCCGAGGACGAGGACGACATAATTGTGCCGCTAGACTCCGCCTCCGATTCTAGTGCGGGCTCCAGTTCCGGCTCCAGTTCCGGCTCCAGTTCAGACTCCAATTCCAGCTCCGATTCCAGCTCCGATTCCACAGACGAGTCTGAGCCCGACTCCAAACCGAGCAACAAGGACAGACCCACGGCGAATGGCAAGTAAAAAAAGAGTAGCCGCGCACGGCTACCATTATTTAATGTATTGTATACCGAATCCCGGCATATCCATCCTTTGATCAACACGACTACACGCAATTAGGTACGATAACGACGATGTGTGTACCGCCGCTGGGCCAGAGTCGCCGAAGCACTGCGTTGAACTACACAATGGAATTATTTTATGGAAGTTACTCCGACTGGAAGTGCTTCAGGAGGACCTGGCGCTCCTCAGAGTCGACACCCCAGTCCTTGATAACGACGCACGAGCAGCCGACGACCTTGCGGGCGTTGCCCTCGCGGTCGATCTTGCCGAGACCGGCCCACTCGCCAAGAGCCTTGGCGTCGCCGACCTTGATCAGGGGCACGGGCTCCTCGGGAGCGTTGCAGAGAGCCTCGACAAGCTTCAGGTAGGCAGCCTCGTCGACAGACTCGACGAGAATGCAGAGCTGGGCCTCGTCGGCAGCGAGGGCCTTAACGGCCTCGCGCAGACCGCGCGCAAGACCCTGGTGGATCAGGGAGTTGCGGAGAGCGCCCTTGATGGCGTCCTCAATCGACAGCTGGCCAGGGGCGGCGACCTCGGCGGCAACCTCGACCTGGTTCTGGGCCTGAACATCCTCAACGTCACTCATTTTTGGTTGATACTGGTGTTTTGCTTCGTCGTCAGAATATATCTGCTCCGCTGTAACAAGGAAGAGGACGGTTCTCGGGTGGTGCTGATTTTTCACACTCGCTTTATGGGTAAGGGCTAATATTTCACACTATGTGTGTATTACTAATTAGGGCCCTGTGGTGTATGGGCCAGGGCCAGGGCCAGAGAAGGACAGTGGTGGTGGGTGTTGTTGTTGAGGTGAGTTGCCAGCTGGTGGCGCACCACTGATAGAATAAATAAACAGATAAATAAGAAGTAGAGCGCAATGGCAAGGCCAGCTTGTCACGCCATCGGCAGGAACCTAAATTCGAGATAAACGGGTCGCTCATCAAGCTCACTGAGGCATTGGATGCTGAGAACTCCTTGTTCGTCGCACCGCAGACTCACTCGCTTCGACAGCTTCACGGCTTCGTAGCACTTCAGCAGGCTCTCGGCCTTGTAGCGGCCGTCAAACTCGCCATCGGCCATGAATGCTTCAAGCACATTCGCCTCGTTAGGAAGTACGAACTCGCTCGACACCGAGTCGCCCAACCCGCGCACCACGATTTGTGGCGGTCGCAGGTTCACAGCAATCGCCGCTTCGCTGGCCCCCACAGCCTCCAAGTCTCGGAGAACGCCGCCAAAAATCCGCGCGGACATGATTGCCTGGACCCGGATGTGCTCGGTGTCGAAATGCAGCGCGTCGACTTCGGTGTCGTAGTTGGCTTCCAGCCCGCGAATGTCGCATTTGGACGTCATTGTATCGTGCACGAAGCTCACTCGGAAACTGTCGCCCTTGCCGAACGTCAGGAAGCAGATTGCTGCTTGCTTCGCGGCGCCAAGCGAGTCGTCGCCAGAGTTCCACTCCATGAACATCTGTAAACAGTGGACCAGCGCATTTAAAGAGATTGTAACTCCTAGCTCAGGCAGATCATCGCTGCCGAAGTCGTAGGTGGCGAATAGACTGGGCTCCAGGAATAGCTGGCCCGTGAAAGTTTTTGACGGCGCGAGAACCTGCACGCGCACGCCCTCGGGCAGAATCGTCAAATGGGCCAGCGACTTGTTGATCCGTAGAGACTTGAGCAGCTTGGATATGGGCTCAATGTACCCGGTGCCCGCGGTCCACATTGCAGGTCTGCCTTGCACTCGCAGGTAGCCCTCGAATTGCAAATCGGCGCAGGCGGTGCGAGCTCAAGAAGCGCAACCGCTTGTTGTTGATATACGCGACCTCATGTAAGCATGTGTGTCCACGCGATGTGCACCAGGGACTTCGAACCAAATTGCAAGCCAAGATGTTAGCATCTTCGCTATTTATTGTTGGCCCCGGGTCGGGAATTAAGCTCTAGTCTAGACTCTTAAATATGCGCATCAAATGTATGTAATTGGGTACCCGAGTCACGGCTGGCCCACGTTCGGCGGGTTTGGCGGAGACTGCGAGCGCTCAAGCCACTGCTTAGAGGCATTGCGCTTGTCGCGATCTCTGCGCGAGTGCCGGTGCGGCATGTACACGCGGCGCTTGTGAGCGAGGTGCTTGAAGTTGAACACAGTCCCAGCCAGTGCCAGCCCGGCGATGAGAAGCGAGATTGTTTGCATCCCCCACGGCTTCTCCTCAATGAAATTCTCGAGATTCATGCCGTACAGATCGGCCAGGAACGTGGCCAAACCAAGGCCCACTGTGATGACCGTGATCTCGAGGCGGTAGAGAAGGAGAGAGTTGCGGTTGGCGTCAATCACCATGTTCATGATCTCCTCGGTCATCTGCACGTCGCGCACCGTGCGGCCTGCGCTCTGCACGAGCTCGTCGGCTTGGCTGTAGTAAGTCTCAAGCAAAATCTCAATGTCATTGTAGTCCTTGGGGCTGTTTCCGCGGGCGTTGTCCGTGAGGTACATATCAAGCAGGCCCTGGTCATCGTCCAGCGCGTCGTCAAGGGCCTTGCGCACTGCTAGAGACCGCCGGTGGTAGCGCTGGAGGTCGCTGGAGAAGCGCAGGAGATCGCGCAGCTTTTCGTAATTGAGCTCGCGCTCGAGGTCGGCGAGCACCTTCTCAGTGCGGCGCTTGAGCAGGTTCAGCTCCACCTCGAGATATGCCACGGCGTGAATCAGCACGATCTCCAGCGCCGTTTGCTCGTAGTCCTGCTTGCGGCTGGTGAACTTGGAGGGGTTCCCCAGCTTGGCGCCGAGGTCGTACACCAGCATCGACAGCCGCTCGGCGATCGCCGGGTCCTTGCTGTGGAATACAAGCACTTGGTTGCTTTTTATGAGCACTCGGATGTCGCAGATGTTGACGAGAATGCTGCTTCCTTTGTTTACCTGGATGTATGGCACCAGCGACCGCTGCGGCCCGTCCACATGGCGCAGATCGCGCGAGTGCAGCCTGTTCTGTTTGAGAAACTGCTTGCGGTCCAAATGAGCGTCTACACTGGTTACCTTCCCGCGCTCGTCGAATATGGTGGCTCGTAAGGGCGGCTCGCTCGCGACCGAGACCAGCGGCACAGCCGGGTTCATCGCCCGCGGCGCAAGCTGCCAGCTTGCAGTGCTGAGCCTTCTGCACGGTCCTGCCCGCAGGATCCGGCTGGTCACAGACCAATTGGCTCGCAAGAACCCGATGTTCATCGGCCAGCGGTCTAAGATGGAGATGTGAAATATGATCTAAGCAGTCTATTCTTATGGGCAGAAAGCTGGCCCAACACCTTCGGCCTTAGCTAGCTGGGCCTAGCATTGCCACATATCAATGTCTTCTCTTTTCTTTAAACTATTGCTCCTTACAGGCCGTATCCAGATATTATTATAATCTATTTTCGTCAACGGCTGCGGTGGGCCCGTTGACGTTGTTCACAAATACAGGCAAGATGCTTGGCAACCACAAAGGAGAGATGCACAAACTGTGTGCTCAGTGTGATATTGGCGCTCCCGAAGGCGCCAAAATTCTCGACTCCGGAGAGCGAGCCTAAACACAGCGACACTGGCAAGGCACTTCACAGCGCTTCAGAGTGCGGCAGAATTTCTTAGTCAAAGTACTTGCGCGACCTTGAGAATCCAAACAGCTCGAGTCGGAGAAGTGGGAGCGCCTCCTCGGCAAGCAGCTTGAGCCGCTCCTCAAGCGTGTTATCAATTACGATCTTGCCGCTGGCCGACGTGATGAACACGCCGCCAGCGCTCTCGGCAGGCAGAAACACGTCCGTGCTGACCGTGGCCTCGACGTCATGGTCGGCCTTCCCGGCGGCAGTCTTCGCGGCACTCTTGGCGACCTCGAGATCGGCCTCGCGGACCCGCACCCCCACGGTGTCCTCATCATGGAACAAGGCAATTCCCTCGCCGATCAGCTTCACAAGAAGGCTCTCGTACGCCTTCTTGTCGTTGCTGGCCTTCTTGATTTCCTCGCCCGCCTCCTGCAGAACGCCGTCGAGCAGCTCCGCCTTCGAGCCGAGAACCTTCAAGCGCGTCTTGTTGGCGGCCATGGACTTCGTGGTTTGCTGCAGCATCGTGGCCTGCTTCTGCCTCTGCTCGAACTCCCGGTCGATCGCCGCAATCTCCGACCGCACAATCTCCGCCTTCTCCATTTCGTACTCCTCGTTCGCCTTTATCCGGATCTCCTTCGCCTTCTCCTCGGCCTCCTTCTTGATGAACTCGACCATTTTGGTCATCTCGCTGTTCACCTGGTCATCGCTCAGCCCCGTACTCGGCATTGTCGTGGCTTGGTGTGGAACACAACGCTGTCGCCCTCCAGAGAGATTGGCGCGTGCGCCGGTGGGCTCCGGTCTGCTTATGTCATCAGAGCCTATCGAGCAAACCTCGTCTACGCTATCACTCAACTCCCCACGTCCATGTCCGGCTATTTGCCGATGCTTATTGGCATATACTCGGGAGCAGTCCTACAATTATGCTGGCTTAAGGGAGTTCAAGCGGGCAAAATTTCTTACACGTAACATATTCACAGATTCGTCGATACAATTTAATTCGATTCTTCATTACACTCATAGATCACCACCCAACTTACAGCAGAGCTGACGGATATTCAATTTTGTAGCTTGTGCCTAAAGGAGGTTGGCAATCACAGCGGCAACTGCGCCGACGCCAACCGCGGCAACACCAGCCCCGTTCTTCGACTTTTTATTAGACGAAGAAGCTTTCGCCGAGGTCGCGCTGGCGGTAGGAGAGCTGGCAGTAGCAGAAGCAGATTCGGAGGCTGCCGCAGTTGCCGCAGAGGAGGACGGGCGGGACGATAGCACGCCCGACGAGTAGGTCGCCGACACGGTGTTCCCGCCGGCGTTGGCCAGGTCACGAGTGGCAGACGCGTTGATGTTCCACCATGCTCCAACTGTCTTGCACATAGACTCCGCGAGGAATGATGCGACAGCAACATCTTGGCCCTTGCAGTTCTGAGCGAAACAGTCGGCCACGGGGTCGACCCACTGGGGCATGATGCAGATGCAACCAGTGTCCCAGTACGGGCAAGGCGTGTTGTTCACACTGAGCTCTACACACTTTTGAGCACACACAGGAAGCTTGCCGTAGATCGGGTCGGCAAATCCGTTGATGCTGGCCGTCTTGGGAACGTGCGGGTAGGTCGACCAATTCTGCTGAGCCGCCGCGGGCTCGAGCGCAAGAAGGGCGAGAGCATAAAGAGCAGGGGAAATCATTTCCAGTCGCGAGGAGCCTGAAGGTTGTGAGTCTGGCGAGGGGGGCGCATCGGCACTTAAGTAGAATCTCTTGCCGATAACCCTAAGCGATCTTAGATGGTCCTGCATATATATATTGGGGCTAGGGCATACATCTCTGGGTAACGAGCGTAGGTGCTATACTGAACACGAATGCGAATACGCGTCCGCCTATGGCTTGTATGAGAGTATAATGTGAGGTCTAGACGACTGAGTTTGGCCAAAACTCTGCTCGAACTTCGCTACTTGCTGAACACGCCGATGAAGCCATATTTAGTCGGGTTAGGTTTACAGTTGATGCATTGAGATTCTCATGCATTGGAGAGGGCCTGCCCTAGGATCACCGATCCTCCGGGCTGAAAGCCCACACGACTCCGGGAAAGATGATCGCACATGAATCAGGCTTTAGCGTTGCAGGAGCTTGTCGAGATCTAAATCGCGCCACAGCCGGCATGCGGATCTTAGAGCCCACCGGCACTCTGCCTGCAGACCTCCGAAGAGCACTTAGAACTATTAAGAAATGTGCTCGGGGCCTATAAAAAAGCAGCGGCCGCCCAAAGTGTCTGGAAAATCACGGGGCGAGGAATTTCTGCACTCCACCGCCAAATTTGTCCAGGAGCTTAGCGGTCACATGGTCTTTCTGCGGGAGACCCTGGGCGAGCCGAAGGTCGTGGCAAGCATTACAACGCCAGAACTAAGGGTTTTTTAGGCCCCAATCGTATTAGCAGGATGTCCCAGGTCAGCCAAAAGCCCCTCAGGCGCCTTGACAGGACTGAACGGGGTCTCTTCGGCTCATTCTGGCTATGCATCGTCTGAAACATGGTCACGACTTCACGGCACGCTACCCCGCCCAAAGAGATGCCTGCCTTAGGTTCCTATTGGCCCAACACATCACATTTTGATTAGGGTACGGGCGGCGGTATCATCAAACACCCTTTGCTAGTCCTTAACAGTATGTAAACAGTCACATAGAGCCATACTAGTCCTCCCGAATCATTTAAAAGCGAATTACAATGCTGCGGTCATACTCCAACCTCAATTTTGGCACTGTTTGAGCAGCTACATCTGGGTTAGGTGAGCTTTTAGATCTAGGGCACGGGTTAGTCATTTTGTAATGCAAGTGGCTTCACTTCACGATGACAGCGCAGCTTGCAGTGCCCAATTGGGACCTGCATGTCCCCACATGATTCCGTGCTGACGCTAGGCTCGTTCCGAGCGGAATGCTTACGACACCCGGTCAGACTCGCTAGCTTCGCCAAGTCTGCCAACGCCCCACAAGCCCCTAACCCGTCGCTTTCACTTTGAACGTTCAGGCTTGGTCTATTTTGCATGCTTGAATCACAAACTGCTCTTGGGTACTTGCTGAATGTGCTTGAGTGTCAGGGAGTGCAGCAGTGCCAATCAACTTCGGATCCCATTGCCACTTCACGCTTTAATACTTTCGTGGCCTAGCGAAAATTGTAGTGCGATAAAGATAGTTACGAACACATGCTAACATATAAGCTGAGCCCTCTGAATGCATATGCAGGCTGCTCAGCTGTTATTGGTTCTTAGCTAGGACATCAGTGCTAAGCCGAGTGGCCCTTCTGCAGTGAGCGATTAGAGCTAGGTTCACGTTGGATTTTGGCGCTGACGTAGATTTATGTTCATCTGAGACGTTTATAGCTGCCAGTATGTCCTAATTGAATCATGAGGTATTCATCAGGCGTTGAATCTATTAGGCGTTGAATAGTTGCCCCTCGTCAATTCTCGTACCACCCTTCTGGTCGAGGCCGCGTCGACGAGCCAACGCTCACGCCACGATCGAGCTCAAATCTCTCAGGGCGTCAGACTGCCTGTGCCGGTTTGTGTCAATCTTAGCAGGGAGCAGGGAGCTGTGCAGGGAGCTGTCATAGTGATATAGACGATGAAACCTTGGGCACCTTCTAAGCAAGGGAATGTTCATAGGCTCCTGGAATACTTGAATACCAAGCTGGTAATGGCCGGTAATGAGGTAGAGAGTACCTATGCTAATCTGTTGATAGTCATGATGCGTCTAAGGCGTGAATCAAGTGGATGACGATCGGGCTAGCTATCGCAGACACGCGTTGCATATTGCATGCATCACGTGTCTCAACCGAAGAGGACATTTGGCCTTCCGCTAGAGCTGCGAGCGGCTACTGAAGGAGGCTATTGCAGTAGGTTATCGCAGGGGGTTATTGCAGGGGGGTTATTGCAGGTTGGATCGCGCTTATGTAGTGCGGTCACCACAGACTCTGAATATGTACGATATGTGCGTGGCTCATTGGTGTGCCAAGCTAGAAACGGCGCGATCCGCTAGCAGTTGACCCAGGCTTTCACAATGCTTCATTGCCTCTTCAGAGCCATCTTGCCAGTTGTAGACACCATCATTGGCGCTGCGTGTTAGTAGCATGCACTGCATATATATCTATCTAAGGCAGTCCAATTTTGACGGGTCTAGCGAGCTTGAGGCTTGTGTTTCTCGAGCGCCAAGCGCTGCCGCGTGCTGCTTGTGAATTCTGTGTTTCCACTATCGTGAATGGCTTACCACCGAGTGAATTCCCAGCACCTGATGAGCCGCCGGTATATGATCACTGCTCGCCTCTCCGGCACTCCCGTCGGTCGGCATTCGAATCAATCCTGAGACCCGAATAGTTAAATGCTACTGATTTATATATATGCCAGAAATGCACGCGTGTGTCTTGCTGAGGCTGGCCGATCTTATCGACTTGCCGCACCAATTTCATGGTGCACTGAGTCACATGACGCGTAACTTACCGCTGCGCCCATAGACCTGCAGCGCTCTCAACGACAGCTACCCAGAGTCGCGAGAGGGGTTGGAAGATGGAGAGTTTGCCCAGAGTCTTGACTCTGGAAGCGCTCGCTCTGTCCCCCGCGGAGCAGCGGGCGTTTCCCAGGTGGTATACCGATTTACTGCTGAGGAAACGCACCGATTCTGTGGCAATTGGCGACCTGCTGTCGTTTGTCGACAACTTCGGGCTGTCGGACCCAGACAAGTCGGCGATCGTCGGGCTGTTTGGCGAGCGCCTGGTCACGGTTGATCCGACGCAGTTCTATGTGTTTCTGCGGCTCACGGGCCATGTGTTGCAGGGCAAGCGGATCCACCGCGAGCTGGCGTTTGTATCGGCGCCGGTGCCGCGGCCGCGGCCAATTCTCGCGGTGAAGGCGAAGCCGCGGCCCCAGGCGCAGGACATGGACTCGTTCATGTCGCTGATGTCGGGCGGCGGCGTGGGCAAGAAGAAGAAGCGGGTGACGTTCGACTCGCGGCCGCCGCAGGTCACCGAGGCCGCGCACCGCAGCATGAGCGAGCTGCTGCGCCAGCACCAACTTCACAACCAGCTGCCGGAGCTGCCTGCGCGGCCGCAGCCGCCCCCGCAGGCGCCGGCCCCCGATCCGGACCCGGAGCCCGAGGTCGAGCTGCCGAACAACCAGTTTGCCAAGCTCAACATCGAGTCGGTGCTGCACAACGGCACGTCGACGGTCCCGACGCCGCCTGCGCCGCGCAAGCAGCTTGGCCAGGCCGGCGACAACTTCATCCAGCAGCTCACGCAGACGAGCCAGCCGTACGGCCTGCAACAGCAGGGAACCGGCTTCCAACAGCAGGGGACCGGTCTCCAGCCGCAGGCCCTCCAGCCGCAGGCCCTCCAGCCGCAGGGTCTCCAGCAACAGGGTCTCCAGCAGCAGGGAACTGGCTTCCAGCAACAGGGAACTGGTCAACAACAACAGGGAAATGGTCAACAACAGGTCCTCCAGCAGCAAGGCACTGGACTTCAACAGCAGGGAACTGGCCTTCAGCAGCAGAGATCTGGTCTTCAGCAACAAGGAACTGATTTTCAGCAACAAGGAACTGGTCTTCATCAGCAAGGAACTGGTTTCCAGCAGCAAGGAACTGGTATCCAGCAGCAAGGAACTGGTATCCAGCAGGGAACGGGACTGCAAGCACAAAGCACTGGTCTGTACGGCCTCCAGGCGCAAGGCACGGGGTTCCAGGCGCAAGCCGCGCCCCGAGTCTCCCTGCCGCAGCCGTCGGGCCTCCCGCCGCAGGGAACAGGACAGTTTCCGGGGCTCCAGCCTCAAGGGTCGGGACAGTTACCGAACCTCGGGCCGCAGCTGAGTGGCCCCATTCCACAAGCATCCGCTCAGTTCCCAGGCCTGCAGCCGCAGGGGTCTGGTAACTTCCAGCCGCAGGGAGTGGCGGGATTCCCTCAGCTGCAGCCGCAAGGCTCGGGCCAGCCCGCGCAGGTTCTGTCTCCGCACGGCTCCGGCCAGTTCCAACTCCAGGGCTCCGTGCCGTACGGAAACATCGGGCTCAACCAACCGCAGAGCATTAACCGCCCGCTGTATCCGCAGCACACCGCGCCGCAACCGCCACCTCCGGCGCCGCGCCCGCGCGGCATGTCGACGGGGGCAATACAGCAGCAACTACACCAACATCAACAGCAGCAGCAACAGCAGCAGCAACAGCAACAGCAGCAACAGCAGGGGCCCCCGCCCCCGCCCAGCAGGCTTGCGCCGCCGTCGTTCCAGAGCTTCACGAGCGGCCTCTCCCCGCAGGGCACTGGGCTCGCCTCGCCCCATTCTAGCATTTCCCCCCAGCCCGGGCACCTACCCGCGTCACAGCTGCCGCAGATGCCGCAGATGCCGCCGGTGCCTGTGCCCCAGGTGCCCCAGGTGCCCCAGCAGTTCGTCGGGAACATACCCCCGTCCCAGCAACAATACCAAATCGCGCCGCCTCCCCAGTATGTGCGGCAAAACCAAGGCCAGGCCTACAACATGCAGGTGTTGCGGGATCAAGTACCGAATTGGTGACGGGCTGCCTTGAGTGTGAATTTATTATCTGCTAAACAAGTAGAGCGCCATTTATATAGACATGACAGCATGCGGCCCTGCGGCAGTCGCGCTGGCAGCGGTCCCAGCCAGCACCACCTCGCGCCGCTGGGCGCGCACCGGTCGGTGCTTCGGGGTGCCCTCGCCCTGTGTTTGGGAACTGGGTAAATACCGCTCGCGTCAGCGTATCCCAAGAGCCCTGCGTATCCTGGTTGCGTGTTGCTCGGCATGGAAGCGTTCAAATCGCTTTGGCGGCCACGGGGCTCCATCGCCATTCCCGAGTACGGCCCTTTGGACGGGGTCGACCTCCAGGTGAAGTCGCTGGTGTACATGTACAAGCGGCTGGATATCCCGCACACCATCGACAAGCTCGCGCCGCAGCCGCTCGACGGCGTTCCGGATGACGACATTGTCCAGCTCGACAAGCTGTACAACATCAAGCAATTCGAGCGCGTGGTGCTCAACGACCCCCACCACGTCCTCATCGACTGGCCAAAGAACCGGTTCCGCGCCATGCTGATCCTGCCCCACATGCCGCAGATGGAGCAGCTGCCCAGCTTCCGCGAACCCCACTTCCACTTCGCCGTGCTCGAGGCCGACGCGTCCCAGGACGAGTACGTGCGCACGCTGACCACCAGCGACATCTACGTGGAGCACCATCTTCCTGCCGAGATCAAGCGCGAGATTGCCGCAACCGTGGTCAGAAAGTACCGCCAGCCCACGCTCGAGGCGCGCGCGCAGATCGTGCTCGAGTACCTCCAGCTCGTGGCCACAGAGATCCAGGTCGCTCGAATATACAAGGCCATGCTTGCGAAAATGTCCCCCCACGCGTCCCCCAGTGCATCGCCCAGTGCATCCCCAATTGCATCGCCGCAGCACTCTCCGCACCTCTCGCCGCAGCGCTCCCCACACCTCTCGCCGCAGCATTCCCCACATCTTCCTCCGCACCAGTCTCCGCACGGCTCGCCCCACCAGTCGTCTCAGATCCCGGTGCACGCGCGCTCGCCGTCGCCCCCCAGGCTCTCGGTGCGCACACCGGTCTCGCTTCGCCAGGCAAGCCCCGGCTCCGCGGAACCGCCGGCTCAGAAAGGGTCCAGATCGCCCTCGCCGGTGCGGTCGTCTCCCTCGCGGTTCCCAAGAGCCGGCACACCGAGTACCGCCGCAAAGATGCAGTCGGCTACACCCAAGTTGCGCCCGGGCCCCGGGGCTACTGTGCACGCTTCCCACGGATCGTCGTCGCCGTCGCCGCCAGGGTCTCCTACACTGGCCGCCCATTCTCCCCCACAGAGGCTGAAGTTGAAGACGTCGTCGGCCAACCTGAAGCTTGATGCGGCGCCAAACCTCACGCAGCAGCAGCCGGTGGGGCCCTCTGTAGATGCCGGAAAGAAGCACATCTTGCATCAGGCGCGGCTGGCCGTGCAGGCCCGCATTGAGAAGGAGAGGCAAGCGATGATGAAGCGTGACGAAGAGACCTTATAGTTAATGCTTGGTATCAATACATCGAAGTATCTTGCATATTTCCACAATATTTACAATGTGATAGCCGCGGGCCACACACTCGACGCGCGATTAACGGTCGTCACGTGCCGCATGTCTGCAGAAACCGCGCCGCTCACACACACATCATCCGGCCGTTGACGACGATTGCAATTCCTCTGACTCATCTGTGCGTGCAGGCACGAGCGAAGTTGAGATCCACCCTAGAGCAAGGGCGGTTGGGAAATGAGTCTATCCTCACTAACAGCGGCGGCGCACAGTAATGCGCGACGAGGAGGAATCAATTGAGCTCTACGGTTTCCCCAAGGGGAATCGGCTCGAAACAATTGAGGAGCCCGAAATAGCCGATATCGAGCTGGTCGCTGCCAATGCCGACGAGCCTAATAGCGGGGGAGGAGGCGTCAAGTACTATCTGCTCTGTCTGCTGATGGGATCGCTCATGACTGCGTCTTCCAAGCTTGCCATGAAAGATGCAGACGTAAACGTGGTCATGTTCAGTCGCATGCTGGGCACGTTCTGCCTCGCGGCACTGTGGATGTTCTACAAGAAAATCCCCCACTTCTTCTGGGGCCCGCCAGGCCTCCGCATGATTCTCGGCGTTCGTGGGTTTGCGGGAACCCTCAATTTGGCTTTGGTGTATTATGCCATTCAGTTCATACCGCTTCCCGATTACTCGCTGATAAACTTCCTGGCTCCGTTGCTCACCGCATTCGCCGCGCGGATTGTGCTGGGCGAGCCGTACCACTGGGCCCAGGCGGTTGCCAGCTGCATCTCGCTGGGGGGCGTGGTGGTTATAACGCGGCCCTCATTCATTTTTGGGGAATCTCTAGAGCTCCCTGAGGGCGTGACTCCGCATCAGCACACAATCGCCGTAATATGTTTGCTGATCCAGGTCGTGGGCACCGCCGTCGTCATTTTGACTCTTAGAAAGATGGGAACCAGTATTTCCCCTTACTCAGTGGTTTCGAATTATGCTCTGCAAACATGCATACTGTCCATTGGCGGTGTCATAATAAAGGTGTGCAGACACGAGCATATCCAGGTCCCTACGAAAATCGGGACGTGGTTCCTTCTTGTATTAGTTGGGATTGTGGGATTCATCTACCAGTACTTGCTGAGCTACTCATATGCGCGGGAGCGGGCAAGCGTACTCGGCCAATTGGACTACTTGATGCTACTGTATATGATGGTTTGGCAGTTCCTCATATTCCACACCCTGCCTGATCTGGTATCTATTGGTGGAGGAGCCCTCATTCTTGCTGGTGTTTTGTGGGCAGCTCATGTTAGCCGCCGAGAGAATTAGAGGGTGGCTCTAGTACTGAGCGACGCTTGGTGTTTGATAACCGTTACATTTTGACCATTTTGACCCAAAAGTAAACCATCACAGTATAAAAAATCAAAAACATAAATAAAAAACAGGACCTACCCGGATTCGAACCGAGGTCTCGAGAAATCCCAATAGACATCAGAATCTCACGTGCTAACCAACTACACTATAGGTCCTAGAGCTTATAGATGCTACAATTCAGAGATTTATATACATTTAGACTTCTTGATTTCGCCGGGAAATCATCTGAGTTTACTCGCCTCGCCATATGATTCTAATTCCTCGCACGAAAAGTGTACATAATTTCCCGGCTAAAACCCTGTTCTCCAAATCACACCAATCGATCGAGGCAAACTAGTGTTCCCTGCTAGACAAACTTGTCTATTTCGGGGGTGCTCTCTCTCAAAGGACGCTAAGCGGCCAGCACCGCTATGGCACTGAGTTCTTGGCTTGGATGATCTCGTAGACAGACTTGAAATTCCCCCGAGAAACGGCTAGCTCTATTTGTGCTTATATCTCGGATAATTAATTTCGCCGCATAATTGCCACCCCAGTACTGCGAACGGAACACGAACCCGCGCGGCCCATCCAAGGAAAAAAAAAAAAAAAGCAGACACCATCGCCACTTGACGGCAAGCAGCCTAGAGCTTGCCATACACCAATCGGCAGCAGCTACAGCACCATCTACTGAAGGCCGCGTCTCCGAGGGCGTGGAAAGTGTACAACAGTAGGGCTTGTTTATTTGCGTCGCCCAGGGTTCGGATGGCGCACAGTGGACCACAAACTGGCAGGCATAATGTTTACACACGTGACTTCCCGCCGGTCGCCTTGTTTGGCCTGCTCAGCTTTACCTAATTAACATATTATTACAACAGCAGCGACCTCATTTTGTCTTCAGGGCGCACACCTTGGTGACCAGGCATAGAGGATGAGCGAATACCAGCAGTATGTTCCGGAGCACCGGCGAACCAGCTACAAGAATCGCGGGCAGTTCCGCGTCGACGAGCTGCGGCGGCGGCGCGAGGAGGCGCAAGTCGAAATCCGGCGCCAGAAGCGCGAGGAGAACCTTGCCAAGCGACGAACTGGGGGCCTCGGCGAGGACGACTCGGAGGCGGTGAGCACGCCCGCGATGTCCGCGGCGACCGACGAGCAGTTTGAGACGGAGCTGCCCGGGCTTGTTGACGATCTCATGAACTCGACCGACGAGGCGCGGTGGCTCGAGGCCACGGCGCGGTTCCGCCGCATTCTGTCGCGCGAGTCGAACCCTCCGATCCAGGAGGTGATCAACTCGGGCGTGGTGCCCCGGTTTGTCGAGTTTCTCCGCATTGGCGACGACAACCTTGCGTTCGAGGCGGCGTGGGCGCTCACCAACATCGCCTCCGGCACCTCGCAGCAGACGTGGTCAGTGATCAACGCCGGCGCCGTTCCGCTGTTCATAAAGCTTCTGCAGTCCGACAAGCCCACGATCCAGGAGCAGGCGGTGTGGGCGCTGGGCAACATCGCCGGCGACAGCGCCCAATGCCGCGACCTTGTGCTGTCCACCGGCGCGCTGCCGGAAATGATCAAGCTGCTCGACTCGCCGCGCGTCGGGCTCGTGCGCAACGTGACGTGGACCATCTCGAACTTCTGCCGCGGCCGCAACCCGCCCCCGGACTGGGAAACCGTGCGCACGGTGCTGCCCACCCTGGCAAAGCTGCTCTATCATACCGACACCGAGGTGCTGGTCGACGCGTGCTGGTCCGTCTCGTTTCTGAGCGACGGCGCCAACGAGAAAATCCAGGAGGTCATCAATAATGGAATCCCGCGCCAGCTGGTCAACCTGCTGAGCCAGGACAAGGAGATCTTGCAGACCCCTGCGCTGCGCTCGCTCGGCAACATTGTCACCGGCGACGACGTCCAGACCCAGACCGTCATCAACGCCGGCGCGCTCGAGCAGCTTGCCCACATCCTCAGCAGCCGCAGCGAGGGCCTGCGCAAGGAGGCTTGCTGGACGCTGTCGAACATCACCGCCGGCACCGCCACCCAGATCCAGGCCGTGATTGACGCAAACCTCATTCCCCCTCTCATCCACATCATGTCCACGGCCGAGTTCAAGACGCGCCGCGAGGCGTGCTGGGCGGTCTCCAACGCCACCAGTGGCGCCGTCACGCGCCCGGCCCAGATCCGCTACTTTGTGCAGCAGGGGTGCATCAAGCCTCTGTGCGATCTGCTCGGCGCGTCGGACCAGCGTGTCGTGAACGTTGCTCTCGACGGCCTCGACAACATTTTGAAGGTCGGCGAGCTCGAGAAGGACCAGCAGCAGCTCCCCACAAATGAGTACGCCCTCTACGTCGAGGAAGCCGGCGGCGTAGATAAGATCGCCGACCTCCAGCACTCCCCCAACGAAATGCTCTACAACCGGGCCTACAACATAATTACGCAGTACTTCTCCGAGGATGATGGTGAAGAACTCAATACTGGCGTCGAGCCCGCCCAGGCCGGCCAGTACTTCGGTTTCGGCATGGAGCAGTAAGATACCACCACCCAGTCGCTTCATCCGATCCGTAGGAGAATCGCGCCCTCTCGACCCCCCTCTCGAACAAACCCCTGACGAGGAATGGTTATTTATTACCCTCGAGAGTGCTCATGAAGATGTGAATTGCTGCGAGTAGTATATAGTATAGTCGATTCTTATTTCGAAATCTTGATTATTTTTTGAGTTTTGTACGCAGTCTGTAGAAGTCCAACGCGGATACGACGGCCAATCTGCAAGCACTTCTTGGGAGGACTGTATGGTAAGCATCGTAAGTAGTAAGTACAGTGTTGGCGCAAGGAGACATTCGCCGGCACTGCCGGTCTTGATGCAATATTTAGAGTTATCCAGAGTAAAGTGAGGCTATGCATAGCATTCTGCTTTGATAAAATAAAACTTGTCGATGACCACGCAAAAAGAAATGCACTGACCCGGAATCGAACCGGGGTCGAGTCGAGTTTACCAGTTGGCAACGACTCAGTATACCACTAACCCACCAGTGCCTTAGATGTATTACCAGGCAAAAGAAAGATAGAATCGTGGACCGATACAAGCCCAATATGGTGCGAAGTGCCAGAACGCATGCACTAGTGAGGGCCTCAGGTTACAAGCGCCACCAACCAGAGAAGCAGCACGACAAGATCCGATTTTCCGGAAACGCATCTTCAGCCCCACAACCCCTTGTTCCCATAAATAAACCCCTGGACTCGCCAAGCACTCAACCAAGCCCAGCGGTTCTCCAGTGCATACGCACGTGACGGGGCGGATGTCTTTGCCACCGAAATCGGAGCTCTACTCTAATTCTTGGGCTCGATTATTCTCGTGCCTTAGTACCGCGTTGAGAAGTCTAACCAACTCTTTCGGGTCTAGGATTTACAGACACTCGTGCTGCCTTCTTAGACCGAGTGAGCTCATCATGTTAGAAACTTGGCACCAAGATCCATCATGTGATCAAAGGTAGTACTGGCCGTTGTGACTGCATGAGTGCACTGCACCATATGCTTGAGGTACCTGCAGTAAGGCTGCTTCATGCAGTAACACTGCGAATAATGGGAGAGGATAGGCGGGTGAAACTGGGGCCTGGGTAAGGATCCAGGGAATCTGCATAAAGATCCCAGCTACTGTGTCCTCACTGGAAATAATATAAAAGCGCTATAATTGCCACCATTAATTCACATCGATATTTCCAATGCCCTCTGCCAACCAAGTATCTCTAAAGCCAAAGCTTTCCTCTGCGTCCTCCACCTCATCCGTCTCTGTAACAACCGAGACGCGAGAAATTAGTCGATATTTGCAGCAATCGCAAGCTGCAAAGACTAACCCCAAGAGGCGAAAGACATTTGCTAGAATTGGGGCAACACTGAGCAAGGTATTTGAGACCCCAGAATCAATGCGAGGACCTCCTCGAATCGGGCAACATCCTGACTTCGCCCAGGGAAGGCACCGACTAAATCTACTTTGATTGTGAGACAACGAGTCTCCAGCTGTTGCGGGATAAATACCAATCCGGAGCCTGTCTAATCTTTGCCCTGTCTAACTTTTGTCTATCTAATTTATTTAACGAACCCCTCCTCTTGCTCTCCACTCTTGAGATCTAACAACAGCTGAAGGTGGCAATCCACACTAGGCTTTTCTTGATGATTTTCTCAAGACCTTCAAGTTGATCTGGCTTTTTAGCTTTGCTTAAATGGGGCGCGCAGGCGTCGTGGTGAAGACAGTATGCTCACCATAATGAAGCTAAGCAACCATGCAGACGTTCATCCCCCGATCGCCTCTTCTCTTTTCCTAACAACGAGGGCGGGCGCACGGATTATCTGAGGCTTGAATGCTTCTACTTTGCACCCACCCGCAAACAGCAAAGAACAGTGTTCGGGGCCCAACGACAAGCGCATATGTTTAAATGATCAGTTATTTGGCCTATCGTTTCTACAATTTAGTGGGGAAAGATTTATGTATGCAGTGGCTCAGAAGCGTCTTCATGGAGGTGCGAGACCTGGAACCGACCATCTCGGAACCAGCGGGGCTGGAACTCCTCTGGGGCCTTCACTTCTGGCCTCTGTTCGTTCAAAGCGGTGAAAAACTTAGCCACCACGAGAGCATACCAGCGCGAGCTCGTGCCGGCCATGAACCAGCCAAGATGCCCGCCGTTCGCTGTGGTGAGCAGGTGAATGAATGGGTTTGCTTTGGAATCGGCGTACGGTGTAGCAACGTCGCCAACAATGGGGTCGTCCTGGGCATTGATAATGAGGGTGGGAGTGCGCACGGTGCCCAAGCGCTGAACGCACGATGCAGCGCGGTAGTAGTCCCAGCTTCCGGTGAACCCGAACAGCGGGGCGGTTATAGCGTCGTCGAAGTCCTCGACGCTAACCACGCTTTTGAGCAGCGCCTCCTTCTCAACAAACGCCGGGCTCTGCAGCATTGTTTTGCGGTTGTTGCGCACGAGCCGCACCAGGTTGCTCGCCATCTTCTTGTCGTAGACATTGCGACCAATGGTAGAGGCAGACAGGCAGACGCTGCACAGCTTGAGATCCCACGGCGCGCTCACTGGCGAGGCGGCCTTCACCTGGGGGGCTAGGTTCTCGCCCTCCTGGCCGAGGTAGTTAACCAAGATCGATGCGCCGAGCGAGTATCCGACCAGATATATGGGCCGGTGGGGCTGATTGGCAACAATGTGCTTGACGAGCAGCCTGAGATCCTCGGTCCATGCGGCATTGAACAGCTGCGGGGTGGTAATCTTGGACCGGTTACAGCCGCGGCTCGTCAGCACAATGCACTCGAACCCGGGAGCGGCCTTCGCCATTTCGCAGATGGTGGCGCGGAGATAGTTCTCGTGCGAGCCGCCGGTGAGGCCGTGGAGCGAGATTAGCAGTGGCTGCGTGCTGTCCGCGCGGTCGAGCGAGGCAACCTCTTCGGGACGGAAATACCGCGTGCGCTTGGGAAGCCGCGGGGTGTCCGGCTCGGGGAGATAGGTGACGTCTTCATCCCAGTGCTGCGGCTTCTCGCTGGATACGCTCACAGCGTAGTCGACGCTGACCTGGGCGCCGTCCGACCAGCGAAAGAGCCGGCGGCCATACCAGACGGGATACTCGTGCTCGTAGTCGCCGCTCGAGAGAATCGTCTGCAGGTGGCCCGAGCCGAAGTAGTACTGGTTGTAGTACCAATACCCGTCGCGGGCCTCGGGGATGTGCTTATCGACAAACACGTTGAAGGGCACGGCGCCGTCTGGGGTGACAAGCGCGACGGGATCACGCGCAGGATGAGAGGCTACGGAATTCCAGGCGGGCATCGTTGTTTATTTCTGGCCGCGATATGGCTTGTTGTGTACGAACCAGAGCGCGGTAATTACTTGGAGCCTTGCAGAGCGACCGGATTATCCGAGGGAGGACAGGGGTGCCGCCGGATCTTATTCGTGGGCAGCGCTGTGCCGGGTGGATGAGATTAAGCCATTGAGGCCGCCTGGCCAATTGCTTGTAGCCTAATTTTTAAAGCAGTGATGAACTAAAACGAGAAAGCGGGAGAGAAAAGCAAATGAGGAGGCGGGAGCGGGGGACGGCTTGACCGCACCTCCTTGCTAGACCTCCTTGTCCCACTGAGTTATCCTCACGTTCAGTCTGGACCCATTTGGACCCAATTTGGATACATTCGGACCCATTTGGACCCATTAGAGGTTAAAGCTATGCTGTCTTGACATAGATGCCATGATCCATCGCAGCCCGCCGACCCTTTCCCCGGCCACCAGGCCAACCGAGAAAGCGACTTTCCACCGCCGAGTGGCGTGACGTCATCCCACCCACCCTCCGTTTACGCAGTCCACAAAGAATGTCAATAACGGCGGTGGCCTCGGGCCCGCCTGCGGCAGCCAGCGACGAGAAGGCGGGCCATATACACGGATGCCCGCACTCGCGCAAGGCCGGAAACCAGTGCATAGAGATGTACGCGTTTGGCGTGCGGCTTGCAGTTGCAACCGAGCTGGGCCTGACGCCGTTCCACGCGGAGTGCAGCGTGTGCGGGAACACGAGCCTCCCGATCTGCTGCACGGAGTGCGACTACATCGGGTGCCCGTCGCACGCGTCGCACGAGCACGCGCTGGGGACCTGTCTCGGCGCGCAATCCGAGGGGTTTCTGTGGTGCTTTAGGTGCGGCGACATTGTGGTTGATCCGCGGTTCGAGGCGCGGCGCTGCGGCGAGATCGAGAGCGCGCTGCAGCAGCACGCCGTCAAGCAGGAGGCCGGCCCCGAGGAGAAGCCCCCCGACGTGCCGTATCACGCGTTCACCGGCATCCGCGGGTTTGTGAATCTCGGCGCGACGTGCTACGTGAGCGTTGTGCTGCAGTCTTTGATCCACAACCCGCTGGTGCGCGCGTTTTTCCTGGCCGGCGGCCACGACAACCAGGCGTGCGAGCGCGAGAGCTGCATCGAGTGCAGCGTCGACCGCGTGTACGCGCAGTTTTTTGCGTCGCCGTCGATCACGGGCTACGGCATCACCGACCTGCTGGTGTCGCTGGCCCGCAAGCAGCCGAACATGGGCGCGGGCTCGACCGAGCAGGACGCCCACGAGTTCTACCTGTTTTTGCTGAGCGAGTTCCACGCGTCGCACAACCCGCAGCAGCGGTTCGGGGGCCGCGACGACGTCTCGGCCGAGCGCTGCGGCTGCGTGACCCACCGCAACTTCTCGGGCTCGCTGGAGAGCACGCTCAGCTGCGAGTGCGGGTTCCGCAACCAGAAGCGCGACCCGCTCGTCGATCTCAGCCTCGACCTCGAGCAGTCGCAGCGGACCACGCTCGCGGAGTGCCTGCGCCGGTTCACGTCGCCGGAGCGCCTGGTGAACTACCGCTGCGAGCAGTGCCACCAACTCGACACCGTCACAAAGCGCATCCTGATCTCCCAGTTCCCGCCGGTCCTGCTTATCCAGCTCAAGCGGTTCAAGCACTTCCGGGTCGGCAGCACCAAAGTGGACACTGTTGTCGACTTCCCGCTGCAGATCGACCTTGCGCCATACACGTCGACGTACGCTTCTGACGGGCCGCCGCTGGTGTACGAGCTGTACGGGATCATCTGCCATGCCGGCTCGCTCGACACGGGCCACTACACGTGTTTAATGAAGCACAGCACGTCGCAGTGGTTCTATTTCGACGACCAGACGGTCGTGCCGGTTGACATAGACTTTGTCAAAAAGTCGACTGCCTATTTATTATTGTACATTGTGAAGTGGGCGGTCTGAGGCACCACCACCGCCACAACCAACACCAATTCCCTCGCGACGGTGTTGTTCATCTCATTGAAATCGCATATCAAACCGCCTCCAGATCTCGCCTCCCCCGCCGTGGAGATCGAGGCTCGCCCGGCCCTTCAAGCCCGGCGGCTCGCCAGCTGAGATATGTAATCGGTGTCATTTTACTTGCATGCGCCCCTAAGTAGCACATCTTGTGCTCTCGCCTAGATTCTTAAATATGCATTTAATCAACTGCTTGGTCTAATCTAACCTCTGAACGCACCAGTTTCCATCCACCACCGCCCTAGGCCTCATTCCTTTCGGCCTTGTCGGGCGCACGCCGGCGTGTGGGCGGCCTCGATTACTCACCGTGGAGAAAACCACATTTCTTCCACCACGACACATGGCTATGCAGCAGTACTTTGCCCGGGCATCGAAAAGCCTTGTGCTCCGCCACGGGCCGCCGTCATACGACGAGTTCGACAGCCTGGTGGCCGCCGAGGAGGCTGCACGGGTGTCGCTCTACAGCGAGAGCGGCGACCTATTCGCGTACTCGACGGCGAAGGGCACGTTTGTGCTCGATCCGGACACGCGGAAGACGCTGTGCGTGATTCCGGAGTCTGCTGCCGATATGTACTTCAGCCCGCTTGGCCGGTTCCTGGTCACCTGGAACCGTGCGAAGCGCGACGCGGCGTCGGGCAACTGGCTGCCGAATCTGAAGGTGTGGTCGACCGAGACTGGTGAGTTTGTCACGGCGATTGTGCAGCAGAGCCAGGGCTCGTTCCGGGGCGGCTGGCACGTCCAGTTCACTGCCGATGAGCAGTTCTGCGTTCAGCAGACCGGCCCGAAAACGCTGGTGGTCACCGACGCGAGCCAGATCGGCCAGGCCACCAAGGCGAAGCTCGGCACGCTGACGCTGCCCGACGGCGTTGCCGACTTCAGCGTGAGCCGTGGCAAGAACCCGGCGGTTTGCGTGTTTGTGCAGTCGAACAAGGGCAAGCCCGCGTCGATCCGCGTGTACAAGCTGCCGACGCTCACCCACCCGGTCGCGCAGCGCACGCTGTTCAAGGCCGAGTCGGTGCTCACCCAGTGGAACAAGCTCGGCACCGCGCTGCTGGTGGTCGCGCAGACCGACGTCGACGAGTCGAACAAGTCGTACTACGGCGAGTCGACGCTGTACCTGCTCAATGTAAATAGCGGCGCCGACCAGCGCATCATGCTCGACCGCGAGGGCCCCGTCTACGACGTTGCGTGGTCGCCGGACAGCGAGGAGTTCGGCGTTGTTTACGGCCTCATGCCCTCGAAGACCAGCTTCTTCGACGTCCGCGGCAACGAGGTCCGCAGCCTGCCTCTGCTTGCCCGCAACAACGTCAAGTACTCGCCGCAGTCGAGGTTTGTCGTGGTCTCGGGCTTCGGCAATCTGCAGGGCCAGATGGAGATCTACGACCGCCAGCAGGGCTTCGCCAAGGTCGGCGCCATTCTCGCTACCAACTCCAGCTTCTACGACTGGAGCCCGTGCGGAAGGTACCTGCTCACCGCCACCACGTCTCCCCGCCTCCGCGTCGACAACGGCGTCAAGCTCTGGCACTACACGGGCAAGCTCGTGTATACGCACGACGACGTCGAGCTTTACTCCGTGGGCTGGCGGCCCCGCTCGGTGGCCCTCAATCTTGCCGAGCCCGTGGCCGAGCCCCACGAGAGCGCGCTGAACCAGCCGACGGCGGCCGCACCGACAAAGCCGCAGGGCGCCTACCTTCCTCCCCACGCGCGCCTCGCCGGCAACAGCGCCCGGCCCACGCGCTCGCTGTACGAGGCCACGTCGCAGCCGGCGGCGGCGGCCGGCAAGGGGAAGAACGGCAAGAAGAACGGCCAGTCCTCTGCGCAGCCGGCAGGCCAAGCGACAGGCCAGACCCCGCCGCCGGGCACGCCCGGGCAGAAGCCCGAGGAGAAGCAGATCCGGTCGCTGGTCAAAAAGCTCCGCGCTATCGACGAGCTCAAGGTCCGCCAGGCCGCGGGCGACAAGCTAGAGGTCACTCAGGTCCAGAAGATCGGATCTGAGGACGAAGTCTTAACCAAGCTCCAAGCCCTCGGCTGGACCAAGGACTCCGAGCAGTCTTCCTCGTGATGGCCTATGTAAAAATCGAGCCCGTTACTCTTTGCCTGTACTTAAAAATAGTTGTGGATATAATAGTGCCGCGAGATGGCTGCATATGGTTGTAGGAGGTATGATAGTAGGAGGATACTTGGAAGAGGTATGGTTAAGGTATGGTTAAGGTATGGTTGTAGGAGTATGGTTGTGGAAGTATGGTTGGAAGTGTGGCTGTGGGAGTATGGTAGTAGGAGGTGTGGCTGGAAGTATGGTTGTAGGAGGTATGTGAGTGGAAGTATGGCTGTGGATGTATGGCTGTATGAGGTATGCGTGTGGAAGTATGGCTGGAAGTATGGTAGTAGAAGTATGGGTGTGGAAGTAGGGAGCTCAATCAAATGCCAAACGGCAGTCCCTCGGAATCATTCAGCCTATCGTAGTTATGATGCCCATTGGAAGCGAGCTCGAAGCCCAGCGAGTTCGCGCTCGTGCCCGAGTTCGCGTTCGTGCCCGAGCCCGCGCTGGATCCGGTGCCCGAGCCGGTTTCAAGGCGGCTCCAGCGCTCAGCAATCGCGTCAAGGAGCTCGACAACACTGTCGACCGCGTTCTCAAGGCGGTGCACCACGTTGTGGGGAACCGAGTCCTGCTCAGTGAGCCCAAACGCCTGCTCGAGCCTCTCGGCCAGGTGCTGCAGCTCCAGCGGATTGCTGGCGGCGCTGTGCACCGCGCGCTCCGCACCCACGGCCGACCCTAGCAGTGTAGAAGGACTGCAGTTTCCGTCGACAGGCTCCCCGCTGAGCGGACTTACTCGCATCTCCTGCTGCGCATATGTGGTGGCGGGGCCCACCCCGAGGCTGCGGCTGAGGCGCTCTTCCAGCCACGAAATCTGCTGCCTCTGCTGGCGACGCTCGGTCAGGGCGCGCTGCTTGACCCGGTCGAGCTCAGCCCGCGCGGCATTGAGCTGCATGCTCATATTTTTGTTGCGGTGGGCAGTACTGTCCACCTGCTGCACGAGGGCGTGGATCTTGGTGTCGCGCGCCTGCACGGACTTCTCCAGTTCGCGGCGCGCTCTTTGGCAGCCTTCCAATTCCCGGTTCAAAGACTTGATATCGCGGTTCAGCGAGGTAATCTCTCGGTCCTTCCGCGCCAATTTGTCCTGCAGCGGCGCGCGCGGCTTGGCCACGATTCCTGCTTTGGAGAACGAGGCCAGCTTCGAGCTGTGCAACTTGGTCGTCGAGAAAAGGACAGGAATTGGGCTCGCGGCTTGAGCCGGCATTGAAGCTTCGGCGGCCGTGCTGTTTTGCTGATGGGGCCTCGCCTGCTCTACTCTTGCAAACACGCGGTCGAAATTGGCTAGCGGCGAGGCCTCTTTGGACGAGCCAAGTGGGTATCTCAGAGAATCGTCCATTGAGGTTGTGTAGCTCGCAATAAAGTCGAGCTCGACGAATAAACGATATGTTTCTTTTCGCTGTTTGCGACAGCGATTTACGGGGTTTGTGTAACTGCTGGGGTTGTTGTGGTTGTGGTTGTGGCTGTGGCTGAACGTTGTGGACGCGTCGCTGTGTGTCATCATCACACTCGTACATGCGCCATCACATGCAAAAGCTCGCCGGCTAGGTGGAATGGCAGCTAACTCGTGAACTTCGTGAGCTGGCGCTAAGTAACGCTTCCGCGCTATAATCAAAACTATAAATAATTTAATGTCGTTACGTGCCGCGAAGATCCTTGTCTGCGAAATCGTAAGCAATCTCCTTGACGTGCCCGGGCCTCGCCAGTTTGTACAGATTAGGCTGGGAGTGGGGGTGAAAGCCGGTGAGGTGGCAGCTTTTAATGACGTCAATGCCCGGGGGATCAGTCAGTCTGAACACTCCCCATGAAGGATCGGCAGTGGGCGCGCAGACAATAGCAATTGCTTCCGGAAGCATGATCTGGTAGCCGGCTTGAGTGTGTAGGTCGATGCTTGACATGAAGCAGGACTGCGATGGGTGAGTATGGATCCAGCCAAAAATAAACAGATCGCGCTTGTCTGCGTAGTCAAACAGCTCTTCCTCGTTGGTCATGTCGCACGAGTCAGACGTAGAGGTTTGGTAGGGCACCACCAGATCGGTGACGAAGAAGGCGTTGCGGTTCAGCTTGCCGCACAGGATGCCGCACGTCTCGAGATTCGCCCGGGTATTTTTGGCCGCTAGCTCCAGGAACCGCGAGCGCAAGTTTGCAGGCACAAACAGAGGCCGCAGCTTGTCTCCTTTCTCGGTGGTGTAGACACTCTTGTGCTCGTACGGGCTACTTTGCCGCACGCCAGCATCTTTGGGCGACTGAGGCCCAGTCTGATGATGGGCTTCAGGTGGCTGGTAAGCTGCTCCGGGTATTGAGTGCGACGCGCTCGACCCCAACGATCCAGTGGATGCACCCTGCGGAGTGAGCGGCGAATGCCGCACTGCAGGGTAATTGGGAAGAGACGCGGCGTAGCTTTTTGGAGGCGCCGAGGGCCGGCTGGGGTTCTTCAAGGAGTTCAGCGTGGCGCGCAGCGAGTCATCGAGAGCAATGTGGAGCGGTTCAGCGGTACCCTGCCCGATCGGGTCGTCCGCGGTTTCGAGCTCATCACCATACTCAGACCGTCGCGGGACACCACTCGGAACACCACTCGGGTCACTCGAGTCAATCCCAAGTGGACTTCGAGCCGGCTCTGCTCTGGCCGGCGACGCCACTACTCGCGCCGCGAGCCGTTTTTTAAGGTTCTCAGATCGATCCATTGCGCCGGGGATCTGGTTGACCACCTGGGTGTACTGGGCTCTGTATTGATGGAATTGCGGGTGCCGGGGCAGCCGGTTGAGCACGAGGTCGGCGAGCCGGAGATACAGTATGTATGCGCGCTCGAGTCCCTCGGGGTCGTTTTCTGCGTCGTAGACGCGGGCCTCTCGCTGCAGTGTTTGGCACACATGCACCCACGAGGGGAAGCTCACGGCCGGGGAGAACGGGTATGCGTTGGCCTCGGCGCTGAGCTGTTTTATGGACCGCATGCGTGTATGCCTGAGCAGCGACTCACCAGCGTCTCATTATAACCGTGAGACTCGAGATGTAAGGGTTTATTGTGTGGGTCCCATGGACGCGACTCGCAGCGGTGGCGCTGCCGGCGCCCCACTGGTCGCAACCACTATAACATCAGCAGAGCATTAGCTTGGTTCAATGTACATAGGATGCATTATGTTTTAAAATCGGCTAGGCCTGGACCTCCTGGCCCTCGAACACCTTGAGGTTGCGGGTGCCGTCCTCCCACGAGGCGCCCTTCACCATCTTCTCCAGAGCCTCGATCACATCGGCGATCGGGCCGCGCTTCTGGCTGGTGGAGTCGCGCTCGCGCAGCGTGACGGTGTCGTCGCTGACGGTCTGGAAGTCGATGGTGAGGCCGAACGGCGTGCCGAGCTCGTCGTTGCGGGCGTAGCGCTTGCCGATGGTGGCCGACGAGTCGTCGACCTTCACGCTGATGCCGGCCAGGCGCAGCTCGCGCGTGACCTTCTTGACGAACGGCGTAAACTGCGGGTTGCTCGAGAGCGGCACCACCAGCACCTTGGTGGGGGCGACCTGCGGGCAAAACGACAGAACCTTGCGGCTCGCGTCCTCGGGGCGCGACCAGAACGAGTGCTCCAGCAGGGCGTACAAGCAGCGCCCGACCCCGAACGACGGCTCGATGACGCTGGGGGTGTACTCGCGGATGTGCTCGGTGCGCTGCTTCTTGGCGATGGTGACAAGCTCTTTGTCGACCACGAACTCGTCGCCGTCGGGCGACGCCACCACCGAGCCCTTGGTCGCGAGCTGGGCCGCCAGCGCCTCGAGCGTCTCCTGGTTCTGCTCGTCGAACCAGGCGGTGACGCGGCCCGCGTCGCGGCGGAACTTCGGCCCAAACTTCTTCTTGTCCAGCTCGACCTCGTACTGGACAACGGTGACCGGCTGCTCGAGCTTCTCGCGCACCACAAGCTTCTCGTGCGTGCGCGCCGAGTGCACGGTGAGGTCGTAGGCGCTGCGGTCGGCGGTGCCGACGCACTCGATCCACCCGTACGACGTCTGCAGCTCGCAGTCCCAGCAGTCCGCCGCGTAGTGCGCCATCTCGTTGCGCATGTGCTGGCGGAACCGCATGCGCCGGCGGTCGACGCCGATCTTGTCCATGAACTTCGAGATGCGGCCAACAAAGTAGCCCAGCGTCTCGTTGTCGATCATGCCGGACCGCACCGCGTCGCCGATCTTGATGTGGGTGACCTTGTTGGACCCGGCCTCCTGCACGTCCTTCGGCAGCGCAGCAATCTCCACGTCGGCCACCTCCTCGAACCGGGGGTGGGTCTTGTTTGTCGGGTCGACAAAGTGCTCGATCTCCGCCATCAGAAACTCGCGCACGCGCAGCAGGCCCGCGCGCGGCGAGATCTCGTTGCGGAAGCTCTTGCCGATCGACGCCGACGCAAACGGCATCTTGAGGTTATTGTAGTCGAGCAGCTTCGCAAAGTTCAGGAACTGGCCCTGCGCAGTCTCGGGGCGCAGATACCCTTTCAGCTGGCCGCTGGGGCCGATCTGCGTGTCAAACATGAGGTTGAACTCGACCGGCGGCTCAAGCTTGCCGCCGGTCGCGGGGTTCGTGATGTCGTACTTCGCAATCAGCTCGCCCAGCTCAGGCCCGCTGTAGCCGTCGATCTTCGCCAGCACCGTCTCGTACTCCTCGACCGTGGCGTCGTCGAGCTTGACCGCCTTGATCTCCTTCACCTTCTTCTTGCGCTTCTTCTTGTCGTCGCTCTCGTCGTCGAGCGACAGGCTCGCGATCCCGCGCGCCTCCTGGTTGCCCTTCAGCCGCGACTCAATGACCTCCTCCACAAGGTGATCGGCCCGGAAAATCTCGCCAGTTTGGGGGTCCTTGCACATCCAGTCGCTGAACTTCTCGACGTGGCCGCTTGTTTTCAGAACCTCGGCTGGCGTCAGCGCCGTGCAGTCGACCTCGAGCATGTCCTCCTCGAGAATGAAGTGCTTGCGCCACTGGTCGATGATGTTCGACTGCAGGGCGCAGCCGGCCGGGCCGTAGTCGTAGAGACCGCTCACGCCTCCGTAGATGTCGAACGACGGCGCGTAGAAGAACCGGCCGCGCAGGAGCGCGTCGAACTCGTCGCGGCTGAAAACTTGATCGGATGGGCGAGCAGACATGGCTTTTCTAGCAAATCCTCGCAGTTGGCGCCAGATAAACGGGGGCTGTCGCAGCAAAATCGTCCTGTGTTGTGGATTAGCCGGGTTGTGGAAGGATTCAACCCTGGGTCATAAACAGGTACGTATACTGCCACGGCGGATAATGACTCAGGCACCGCGCCAGCGCTCCAGCTCGCAACGAGGGCGAAGGTGGGAGCGGAGGCAGGGCGCGAGGCGAAGCCAGCCTGGGGTCCCAAATGTGCCCGTATCTAGTCGCCTCTCGCCAGCCGTATGCCGGGCGGACGAGTCAGCACAGCAGCGTGGGCTTTACAGCCGGGCTCTTCAGCCGGGGAAGTGGGGCCTCCTCGAACCGCGTCGGCGGTTCGAAATCCACGTGATGGGCTCCCCGACCCACTCACGCCCAGGTGAAAAGTCTGCGGGTCTTACGTGAACACGCCTTCGCTACCACACTTTTACTTTCCTCTCATCGGTAATTGATCTTTGACCCGGAAATGCAGATTTTCATCAAGACACTGACCGGCAAGACCATCACCCTTGAGGTCGAGTCGAGCGACACGATCGAGGCTGTCAAGAGCAAGATCTCCGACAAGGAGGGCATCCCCCCTGACCAGCAGCGTCTTATCTTCGCGGGCAAGCAGCTCGACGATGGCCGCACCCTCTCGGACTACAACATCCAGAAGGAGTCTACCCTCCACCTGGTGCTCCGTCTCCGTGGTGGTGCCTCCGTCATCGAGCCCTCGCTCAAGGCGCTCGCCTCCAAGTACAACTGCGAGAAGTCCATTTGCCGTAAGTGCTACGCCCGTCTCCCTCCCCGGGCGACGAACTGCCGCAAGCGCAAGTGTGGCCACACCAACCAGCTCCGCCCTAAGAAGAAGTTGAAATAAGCGTCTCGCCTATCGCCCTTCGGCTACGATGGCTGCCAGGTATATAACTTATTATCTCCACGGCGCTTTTCAATGCTCATGGTTTTGTGCCATATCATTGTTATGATCATAATGTAGCAAAATCCTATGTTTAAATGTAAAGCGTGTGTGGCCATGTCCGCAATCGAGCCCTTCGACGAGGTGAGTACGCTCTTGCACTGACTTCCTGACAATCTTTTTGTATCTACCCGTATCCGTTCCATAGCTCTATCATTCACATCCTATTGCAGCCGTGGCGTGAATGCCTCCTCGCCTTGGTCAATGGCAAGTAGGCTGATCGCTTCGGTCAGGTCCTTCAGCTCAACCGGCTTCGTCATTACTTTTTGCAGCCCGGCGTCGAGGCAGTTCCTCACTGTCGCCTCGTCGCTATATCCCGTTAGCGCTACAACTGGACAGTAGTACCCCAATTGCCTTCGGATGTCCTGAGTAGTCTCAATGCCATTTGCCTCGGGCATCGACAAGTCCATAAAAATGATCGAGTACCGGATTCCAGACACAATCGCCCGCTCTACGAGCTCTATCACGGCACCGCTATCCTTTGCGACGTCAACGTGCCCAATCCCAATCTTGTACAACATCCGAGGGAGTAGCGATCTCAATAGGAAATCATCGTCTGCAACAAGCACGGTCAGCTTTGATGCCTTCAGTTTGTCAAGTCCGCTAAATTCAGTTTGAGCTGTTTTGGGGGCACCCTTCAAACCGGTGCATTGGCCGGATTCATCAGAGGTGAGCAATGCTCTTTCCAAACCGCTACTCGCATCATCAGCGCGCGTGCTCGTAGTCTCAATATCAGTTTGCTCCACGCACTCCATGGCGAGTTGCGGTCGGCTCACGGGTACATCGCTTTGGGGCTTGGTGCTAGCAAGATTCCAAAACACAAGCCGCCGTCTAGAGTCGGTCCACCACACCGGTGCCGAGGTGGCCCTCAGCTGAGAGGACAACGGCCTAGGCAAGGAAACCAGTGGAGCTTCAGGTTGGCACTTTACGGGGACTCGAAGAATCACGGTGGACCCTATATTCACCCCGCTGTAAACAGTGATGTATCCTCCAATGTTATCGCACAAAAGCTTTGACAGCGCTAAGCCCAGGCCTGTACCAGTAAATCGCTTAGACATGGCATCCTCTCCCTGCACGAACTCGTCAAAAATATGAGCCAATTGAGTGTTATCGATTCCAACGCCCGAGTCAGAAATAATCACTTCGAGGATAGCGGTACTCGGCTCCTTCGGCGATTCAATAAGGCTGTCCACTTGGCGTAAATGCACATCCACGAGAACTGAGGGGGGTCTCGAGACATGCTTTCGCTTTCGAGGATCACTGAATTTGAGAGCGTTCGAGGTTATACCGGCACAGATTCGAGAAATCTGTTCTAGCGCACCTTCTATCGGGGCCTGGAGCAACCCCTCGGGCTGGCAAACGAGCTTGAACTCCACTCCGCTCTTCTCGGCCACGTCTGTGAACTTTGCTTCCAGTTCGGCGAAAAGCCTCTCTATAGTAAAGCTGACATTGCTGGCTTCAACTCCAGCCAACTGCGAGCTGTAGCTCATCATTCCCTCCAAAAGTTCCTGTAAAAGCTTGCTGCTGTCAATAATCGTAGCAAGCCCATTTCGTATGTGGCCAATGTTCGTCTCTGCTTCGGTAACCGCAGCGATTCCGATGATTCCGTTCATGGGGGTGATTAGCTCGTGGCTCATATTCATCAAAAACTTCGACTTCGCAGCGTTGGCTGCTTCTGCTTGCTCTTGGCTTTCTTGGGCCTCCTTGGTCCTTTCTCGAATTTCGTCTTCCATTTTAGTATACCACTTATCGAGACGATCAACCATGATGTTATACTCGGCCACCAATTCATCAAACTCGTCAGTTATTGGACGCTTCAAGGGTGGAATCTTGGCCAACCCTCGGAAGGATTCGTCTTCAAGATAGGCAAAGTCAGCCCAACCAGCGCCCCTGCCAGTAAGTTCTTTCCGAATCGTAGTTTCTTCATCTTTTGGCAAGTGAATGGGTGGCAGAGGCCTGGTCAAATTTTCACATTCGTTCTTGGGGCCCCCACTCTCTGTCATATGAGCCCCATCGCTGCTCTCGCTGCTGCTGCTGCTGCTGTTGCTGCTGGTGGTGTTCAAACCTGAATCATGCAACGCCTTCGGATAATAGAAACCGCGCTCGTGAAAGCTGCCAGGGCTGGTCTGATTGAGATCTTTCTCCACGTTGCTAGGTTTGTTCACCTCAGGGTCGCCATCTCCACTGTATCGTGGCTGTAGCTCCATGGCCTTGTAGATATGGAACAGAGTGAGCGTGGCCATACTCGACAGGATGTACGAAGTGCCGGTAACAACGACAAGGAGAGCCATAACCACCGCGAACATGAGTTTTGTCAAACGTTTTATAGATGACTCTGCTACAGAATGAGGCAGCTCCACGATAAGATACCATTGGACATTCATTGCATTGATGTATGAGTATCCCACGCTAGCGTCTTTGAATCTGGGAGTTGTGGTTTTCATTATTGCCCCGCCTGGCTTCCGGGAGTTTTCAGGGTGAATGCGGCTTTTGAGAATGACATCATGCTCAACCGCCGGGAATTGCGAGAATGGATGTAATCGGTTATCGACTGTAGAAATATCACCCGATGGGAACATGAACCGCCAGCTCTCTTTTTCAATGCTTATCAACGAGACCCACCATTTATCCATGATGCTCGCCATGCTGGTATTATTTGACCTCTCCCAGGTTGAGTAGTTCATGTACCCGCTACAGTCGAGCACTGCAGTGCAGTATCCGATCAGCTGCGTGGTCTGGGTCTGATTAACCACGCGGCTGTACGAAACAGGAACCGACAAAGAGAAGCTGTAAGCATCGATGTAGCCGCTGCTATTCAAAAGAGGGGCCGGAGAAGACATCCAAGCAGAGACGTTGTTCACAGTAAGCGAGAAGCTTAGGCTAACGTGCGAGCTATTACTGCTCGATGACGATGGAGAGCCGGCTACCGCGGCATTTGCTGCGGAGGATGCTGCCGCCGCTGCCGCTTGCACTACAGATGAGTTTGCGTTGGAGTTGTTGCCGCTCTGGGAAAGGCTTACGGGCTTTCCATTCATCAAGCTCCCCAATGGCAAGAGGCCAGGGAGGGCAGGCTCGAGCTTTTGGGTGACGGGTTGTGGAGTATTCGGGTTCGGCATAGCGAAAATGAGGTTTTCTGAAGCGTCGTATATGAATAAGGCCTCGTAAGTCCGGATGGACGTTGCAAACATGTCCTCCACCACTTGCTCAAGGCTCTGAGCCCATGCAACTGAGGTCACATTGCCGTAGTAGAGGTTCATGAGCGTCGTGGTGAAGTAGCTTCCCTGCATTGCGTAGCTCAAGAGAGAAGCTTGATCGTCTAAGTCTCGCTCTATTTGGCTTGCGCTGATGGAGGCGTACTGTGCCAAGCGCTGAGCTACGAGTTTCGAAGAGTCTCCGCGAGACCTTTCGATGCAAACGCCTGCCAGAGCTGCCATACTTATCAAAGCCACGGAGCTGAGGTAGAAGGTCATTTTGTACCTTATAGCCACGTATAGAAACCACCCATTTGCCGACCGAGATAGAAAGAACCCGAAGTTCATGACAGTCTACGGCTCGAGCTCAAGGTGGGATAATAGCGTCCTCGGTTTTTGTATTTTGAGTTAAACTTAAAAGCAAAATTTAGGATTGTCGATATAGCAGTTCACTCACTCGGAAAAGTTAACCAGCTATTTGCGGGCCAAGAGAGCGTCCGTTCGTGGACATCATCTGGCAGCAGCGATAAGAGCACGGCAACGCCTGCAGCCCAAGCCACTCAACCAGTTGCCTCAGCTGGCCATCCCGCAAGATTCGCGTATCTGGTACTTAAAAAAATCGATTTCTCAAGGCTACCCAAGTTTTGGACTGGCCGTGTGGCGCTGGGGTTTGGACGCGCCGCCCTGCACGCCGGCTAATTAGTGATTAGTGAGATATATGCAGTGTGGGAGTCGGAGGGCCGTGTCCATCAACAAAAGTTACAAACACAAGGTTCTGGATGTCGAGTCAGCTTCTCAAGTCGTTGGCCGTTCGCCGCTCCGTGTATAAGCTCTCGAAGCAGGACTTCCCAATCCCAGATTCCCGTGTCGAGGACCTGGTGAGGGAGGTTGTCGACCTTACGCCGTCGGCATTCAACGCCCAGACCAGCCGAGCAGTGATCCTGTTCGGAAAGCGTCATGATTGGCTCTGGAACGAGGTTCTCTACAACAAGCTCAAGGCCGTGCTGCCAGAGAAAGAGTTTGCCGCGACGGGGCCCAAAATCCAAGGGTTCGGTGCGGCGTATGGCACGGTGCTATTCTACATCAACCAAGCCACTGTGCACAAGTTCGAGAACAGATTCAAGCTCTATGCCCACCACATGCGCCCCTGGGCCGAGCAGAGCGCCGGGGCGGCACAGATCAATCTCTGGACAGCGCTGGCCAATGAGGGCGCCGGCGCGAATCTCCAGCACTACTCAGCTCTTATCGACAGTGAGGCCCGGCAGGAGTTTGGCGTGCCCGAGGACTGGGACCTCAATGGGCAGCTGGTGTTTGGCACGCCCTTAGAAGCCAGCTCGCCGAAGCCCAAGCTTCCGTCTAGCGAGACGGTCAAGGCGGTTTATTGAGGCCAAAAACAGTGAGTCAAATGCTAGATGTCTATCTAATTTTTTTTTACTGGATGTATTGAAAGTCTGAATCCCAGCTGATGGGGGGAGGGAAGGGAAAAGGGGGATGAGTTACGCCAGCGCCTCATTGATCTTCTTGCGGTACTCCCGTTGGGTTGCGGCCTGGTCGAGGAACACCTCGTACTTGGCGTTGAGCAGGGCCTTGACCTCGGCACTGTCGCTGGGCTGCACAACCGAGCCCTCGCGGCTGTAGATGCTCATGACGTCCCACAAGCTCTCCTTGGGATGCACCGCGCGAGCTGCGAGCATGGCAGTGCCCAAAACAACCGCCGAGTCGATGTAGGCCGGGATGACCAGCGGCATGTTAGCGCAAGTCGCCATGAGCTCGGTGAGGACCGTGTTCTTGCACTGGCCGCCGCTGAGGTAGATTGCGCCGATCTCGTGGCCGGCCTTGTTCATCACGTCAATGATCTGCCGCTGCTGCTGGCAGATGAACTCGACAACGCCAAGGTACTGGCGCGCCAGGTCGTCGAGGCTGGTGTCCATGGTCAGGCCGATGATCGAGCCGCGCATTGACGGGTCGGCAATGGGCGACCGGTTGCCGTACAAGTCGCCGTACCAGAACAGGTGCTTTGTGATGTGGTAGATCGACGGGAGGCCGGCCTGCTTGCGCAGCTGCTCGAGGTGCCGGTTGAGGTACTCGAACTTGTTGACGTTCTGCTCGGCCGCCGCTTTGAGCAGTGTCTCGTGGGCAGGGTGGTTTGACACGACATAGCTGAGAAGCTCGCCGGTCGTGCTCTGGCCGCCCTCGGCGCACCACATGTCCGGCACCAGCACGTCCCGGTACGGGCCCCACACCCCCGGCACAAACACGGGCTCCTTCGACTGCACGATGTGGCAGGTCGACGTGCCCGCGACCGCCGCGAGGCGGCTGCTCACCGCGTGGGAGTCCAGCGAGGTTTTCGCCGCAACCGTGCCAATCCAGCCGCTGTAGGCGTCAATCACGCCCGAGCCAACGACCGTGGCCGGGGTGAGCCCGAGGTCCTCGGCGGCCCGCGCGCTCAACGTTCCCACCGGCTCGCCCGCGCTGTGGTACGTGCCGTTCTTGCCGGCCACGCCGCCGAGCTGCGCGAAGTCGTCGCGCACAAGCTCCTGCAGGCCCACCTCGTTGAGAAACGCCGAGCTCCAGCCAGTCACCGAGCCCTCAACCCCTTGCGGAACATAGCCTTGCTTGCACGCGACCGAGCAGAAGCTGCGCGCATCAACGCCCGTGGCATGCATGGTCAGCCAGTCGCTGAGATCGTAGAAGTGGGCGCGGTCAAACCACCCGGGCGGCATGTGGTTCTTGAGCCACAGCATCTTCGGCACCTCCATCTCGATCGACATCTGGCCGCCCACAAACTTCAGCAGCGGGTGGCCCGTGGCATTGATCAGCTTTGTTTCGTCGGGCGCACGGTGGTCCATCCACAGAATCACATCCTGCTCGGCGTTGTCGAAGTCGGGCCCCACTGGCATGGTTGCCGAGCCGGCCGCGCCGTCGGTCGCAATCAGCGAGCACGTTGCGTCGAACGCCAGCGCCTTCACTTCGGCAGCATTGGCGCCGCTCTCGCGAACCACGGTCTTCACGCAATGGCAGATCGACGACCAGATGTTGCGGGACGACTGGTTGATGTGCTCCTGCTTCGGAGTGAACCGCTTGATTTCCTGGGTCGCAACGGCAAGGATTTTGCCGTCCTCGTCCATGATGCATGCGCGGGCAGAGCCCGTTCCAACGTCTACGCCAACGTACATTGTGATTTTTTGCGATTGTCTAAATTGATGTTAAATCGCAGGCTTCTTCGAAAATACTAGAACCCCTTATATACAAAGTTACACGATGAGCGATAGTTTACTAACCCCGGACGGTTCGGGCCCCCAGGGTAGTCAATGAGCAAAGTGTGGAGGTCCACGATCCCCTGATCCCCGCTGTGCGTATCGTGTGACCGCTAACGTCCAGACTGCTGCAGTGCCATTCTTTTGAAGCTGCAGTTTAACCGCGGCCGCTTCAATGCAGCAGTACGCGCTGCATGGCGACCTGCTAGTCAAGCTTATAGGTACATATGATAGTCCTTCCCGCCTCGATGCGATTAACGTCGATTCCGGTGCGTCGTATTCGCAGCCGTTGGAGCCAGGCACCGACCCAAAGCTTCTGCAGGGGCTGATTGCCCCAGAAACGACGTCCCGCGTAGTCGGGAACATCGTAGAGGGCGGGCTCGAGCTCAAGTACTCGCGCGTCCTGCCCAGCGGCCTCGAACTACGACCGCGCCAATTGGTGCTAGCCGATGCAAACCCGCCATTAAAGCTAGCAACATTGATTGCAGAGCTTTGCGGTGATAATGCGGCTCTGAGAGCCGGGGAGGCTGCGTATAAAAAGGACGCGGAGACGCGGCTCATTTTGATGCAGGACATGGTCAAGGAAAAAGAAGCGTATCAGCGCACAATGCTGGAGCGCATGAGTGTTCTTATCGAGGACCGGAATAACAGGCTCGCTGCAATTGCTGTCAAAGAGGAGCCGCAGTAAAAAAATCTTGCTGCTGCGTGTCTGGGGTTTAGGCTTATGCAGCTCGTATTCCACGCGGCATGGCAAAGATTTCGAACACTTCTGCCTCCAGTTGCCCGATTTCCTTGATTGCATTACCAATATATTGATAGATTATAGTAGCTTAGGTAGACCAGTGTTTCATGTCGTTCACTGTGGATTGATCAAGCATTTCGCTACTATGCATTGGTGACGCATGCTTATAATAATATTCGGATTACTTTATGGAGGGCTGTTGGCCCAGCATATCTATGAGAACCTTGGAATCACGAGTCCAGAAATGCCGGAGCGTGCGCTAAACTATGTAGGGATCTGCGCTAATTAATGCCTGAAGTAACCACAACCCGAGATTCTGAGATCAAGGCGACAGTTTGAGTTTAAACCTTGCCACCCACATCGAAATACCTCGGATGTTTCAGAATTATTGACCTGGGGCTCTAAATATACCCCCGCCACGATTATCGCAGAAACAGCAAGTCATGAAATATAAGCTATCTAATATAAAGTTCGCAGCGTCTTCTCTCGTCTAATTCCAAAAACTTTATTGTTCGCTCTGAGAACACTACTTCTAGCTTCCCTTGGATTTGCGTTTAGAATCGCCTGAAGTATGGGTGGCAATGCTGGTGAGCTGTCTAGCAAGCGATCCGGAACTGGCGGCGAGAGCCCGGATGCGGATGGCATCTCTCGGGCTCGACACCATGATGACCCACGCATCGCTCCGGTGACGTATCCTGGCATCTTGTCTGTAGCCCCCGAGCCAATGCTCCTCATGATGGCTCCTTCCGTCCCTGCCGCCACAGGTACTACCACAGGTGCCACCACAACCACCACCACTCCACCTCTTATGTCTGCGCCTTCTGTGCCTGCCACGCCAGTTGTCACCCCCATTGCCGCCTCTGCTCCTATGCCGTACAGCCAACAAATGGAGTATGCAGCTCCCATGATACAACCGTCGATGCTGCCGCCGGAGGGCACGCTCATGATGCAACCGCATCCTTCCACTATGTTTCAAACGTCTGTTGATCCTGAGACTGTAATCAAGATGGCGGCGCAGCTACCAGGCGTCTCTCTAGGACTCCCTCTCTCCTGGGATGGCAAACTGGAGCAGCTTCGGTCAGTGTACCTCGGGAATATTCCGGTTGACGTCTCGAATGCAGAGATCATTGGGATTATAGGTGCTGGCGCGCTAGAGAAGATCCGACGTTTCACCACCAAAAAGTATGTCATTCTCACATTCATCAAACACGAGTCGGCGCTGCGATTCTATGCTGAGTTTTATATGAACCCATGCGAGCTCCACGGCCAGGCGCTATCAATTGGGTGGGTGAACACGCCCCCACTCACCCCTGAGATCGCTGACGCTGTCGAAAACAGGAGTGCGTCCCGAAACGTATACCTCGAGCAACATTCTGGCGAGATTGCTAGTGAAGAAAAACGAGAGGCTCAGCTCACGGAGGCTCTCAGTGAGTTTGGCTCGATTGAAAATTTCTATAGCTTGCCGAACCGACCTATTACCTTTGCATACTTCACGAGCATTACCTCGGCCATCGCCGCCGTGGATGAGCTGAGCAAGCGCAGCAAAGCAGGGGACGAGAAGTGGAAGCACTTCACAGTTGCTTTCGGTAAGGACCCATGCCAGAGCCTACTCAAGCTCAAGAAGCAAGCGGCTCTTCTATACCTGGGCAGGTCGCCGTATGATACGACCACTCTCAGCGAGTATGATCAGTCGACGATCAGCAAAGCGGTTGCATACCAATCCCTGGCCGCGGTGATCACTGCTAGCCTTAGTGGGGGGGACGCGAATATCGGGAATCGCTGCATTTATATTGGGAGCTGTCCCAGCAACACAAGGCTTGTTGACATATGCAATACGGTCCGGGGAGGCATGATCGAGAATATCCAGTTCCTTAGCGACAAAGGGATTTGCTTTGTGACGTTCCTGGAGGCGTGTGCCGCTGCTCAGTTCTATGCCACGTACCAGCTGCACCGGCTCCTCATCAACGGGAAGCAAGTCAAAGTCGCATGGGGCAAGCACTCGGGGCCCTTAGACCCCGAGATAGAGAAGGCGATCTCGAGAGGAGTCACGCGAAACATATGCATCAAGGACGCGCGGCCCTGGCGCAAAAGCAACCATATGATGACCGAGGCGGAGATTCTCGAGAAGTTTGCGGCTTACGGTCCGATTGAACAGATCAAGATGTCCCCCGAGCTGGGCTGTATATTCATCACGTTTGTGAGCATTGCAAAGACCATGCAAGCAGTGGAGTGGGCGAAGGCCAACAGGGTTGTTCCGTATCTGCACATCCAGTACGGGAAAGACCGGTGTGCCACGTATCCTCGATTCCTTGCTGCTCGAGACCCGAAGCCAGGAACCAGAGGCGAAGGCGGGTACCCGCACTCCAGGCCCTGCGCTGCTCCGCCGGTGCTAGCTCAATATCTTCAGAAGCAGCTGTATAACATGTTGCCTCAGTACAGTTCCCAGAGCCACAATGCGATGGCCATGTACGGGCTATACGGAGCTCCGCCGTATTTTTTCGGTTCTGCCGCTGGGCCACCTCCGTTAATGTCTGAGACGGGCTACTTACCTAGCTTAATCCCGGGGGCTACTGGAAACCAACGCTCTACGAAGCGGACAAGGGCAGGAGACTGAGGGGCAGAGAGGCGCTGGATATGTGCGCATATATATCTTACTGCGCTACGGCGATACGAGAGATACATAAGCGTAGCCATCAATAACGCTAGTCCTGTTCCGCAACTCAAGGCAACCCAAGGCAACCCAAGGCGAGCTGGGTGGGGTAGCGCCAATTTTGGTAACAGCATGGGCTTAGAAGCTCTTGACTCCTGGCTGGCTTGGCTTACTTTCGAAGCAGAAGGGACAGCAGTAGAAAGCAGTAGCTGGTGTGGCACCCTGCCTCGAGGAGAGCGTTATCAGCGTACAGGGCTGGCCAGTCACGTGCCTGAACGAGCCCATGTGCTTGCCCGCATCATTTCTACCCTGTATTACGAACGGTGAATCGGCAACTGAGACTTTGGGTATTTAGGTAGGTACTGGTAAGTACTTGGTAGGAACTGAGGTATGTATTTTTGCAATTAGCTGATTAGGAATTAATCACTGGTCACGGCGTTTGCCGTTGGCTGCGGACCTGCTTGTATTTGTTGCGATTCCCCAATCGCGGGATGGAGAGAAGATGGGCCTTGCCATGGCGTGCGCCAGCATAGCTCGCCGACGCATCCTGCTCGGACAGCCAGCAATCATGTAAGAGAGATGGGTGTTCTTCATCAGCCAACGCCCATTGCCGCGGGCGGTTGCCCCGGAGCGGTTCTTCAGAGCCAGCCATCGCCAGGCTGTGGGAGCGAGATCACATGGGAGGTGCAGGACCCCCCACAGACGATTGCGCATTTGTCCGCTTAGGGGACTAAGCTAACTTGCTGCGCCCTTACCCCATTTCCAGGTTGCGACACCCACACCCCCTTCTCATTAAGAGCATATAATATATACTGTTGAGATCGGGAGGAGACGCCGATAGCTGCCATTGCGGATTGCAGCTTTAGACACCATGAGTGGACGCATAGAGATTTCGTATGACGACGGCTCGCTGCACGGGTCCGTGAAGGTTGCTGCCGAGTTCACCGACTGGGACCAGGTGCCGCTGGGCCACGACTCCGGCACCCGCTACGCCGCGGTGTTTGACGGCGCCGAGGCGGCCACGCTGTACCACTACAAGTATGTTGTCGACGGGCACTGGACGCTGCTGCCGAACCTCGAGACGGTGCACGACCGGGCCGGCAACGTCAACCACTTTGTTGTTGCGCAGCCATTGTCCGCGGCCGAGCCGCCGCAGCCTGCTGCGCAGGAGAGCTCCGCCGCGCCCGCCGCGGCTGGAGCCCGCTCGGACGCCCCCACATCAACCGGCGGCTACTTCCCGACGGCGGTCGACCAGGCGCCGTCTGCGTCCACGGACCGGTACGCCGGCGACTTTGAGAACGTGACCGGATTCACCGCGGACACGAGGGAGATCGACGAGTCGAATGCTGCGGCCACGAACCTCGGCCCCTCCAGCGCGCCGCTCGGCGGCAGTGGTCTCGGTGCGGGCAGTGGCCTCGGTGCGGGCAGCGGTATCGGTGCCTACGAGTACACGCAGAGCCAGCTCCCCGAGCCCGTGGAGAAGCTCCCGACGTTTGACCCCGGCTCGTCGGCCCGCGCCCCGTCCGGAAGCGGATTGGGCGCCTACGAGTACACCGAGAGCCAGCTTGCTGAGCCTGTGGACAAGGTGCCGCCGTTCCAGGCTGCCTCGGCGGCGCGCGGCACCGGAAGTGGCAGCGGTGCTTATGAGTACACGGCGAGCCAGCTTGCCGAGCCCGTGGATAAGCTCCCGGCGTTCAAAGACCCCCAGCCGACCGCATACGGCGCTAACTTCGACTCCGGGTACGAGTACAAGGAGAGCGAGCTGTCGCACCCCAAAGAAAAGATCGTCGAGACCGACGACGAGTACGCCGACGCTTACGAGGACGCGGCGATTCCTGGGTCGCTGCCGTTCGAGCAGAACCTGGTGGGCGACCGGTCGGTGCCTGCGAACACGCGCGGGATCCACTCGGCAGACTACGCCGGGGCGCCGAAGCAGTCTGCGGTCGAGTCCGGCGCCGGGTACGATGGCTACGCCGATACCAGCCCATCGAAGGCCGACAACTCGTTCTACGACAGTGCCGTGGAGCAGTTCGACGACGACGGGATTAACGGCGGCGCAGCCGGCGGGCTCGGCTCGTCCGTGCTCGGCTCGTCGACCGCGGGCTCGTACTCGCTCGACGAGACGACGGGGCTCCCCGCGAGCCTGAGCGACCGCACGATCTCGAAGTACAGTGCTGCGTACGACCCCGAGTCGGGGCTCGACAAGAGCGCGGCGCTGCGCGCGGTGGGCGACGAGCCCAGCACGCCGAGGCGCGAGAAGACGCTCGAGAAGTCGTACGAGTCGGAGTACGCCGGCTCGCAGCACTCGCCGCAGCACCACCAGCCGATCGACGTGAACACGGGGTTCCCCGTCGACCATCCCGAGGACTTCGTGTCGTCCGGCTACGGGTCGCACCGCGGCGGCAACGCGCCGACGCTGCGCAACCACGAGCAGCGCCGGTCGTGGCGCCAGGACCGCGACCCGGCGCCGCAGCCGATCACCAGCCAGGAGCACCGCAACGCGGCGGTGATTGCCGCCGCAACCAAGGCGTCGGCGTTCGCCAAGCAAGACGTCGCCGCGATCTCGAGCCGCGTCGAGACCCAGCGTGCGCCCGCGTCGCCTCCGCTGTCGCGCGGCGGCTCCACGCGCTCGAAGGAGCACCGCTCGCCGTCCGGCCAGAACCACCACGCAACCGCGCGCCAGAGCGCCGGCTCGCAGACTGCCGCCGCCGCCGGCCCGGTCGCCTCCACCAGCCCGTACGGAACTGCCGGAACCACCTCGGCGGCCGGAGTCGGTGCCACGGGAGCCGGTGCCACGGGAGCGGCCGGCGTGGCCGCACCCTCTGGCACGCAGCCGCTGGTGCTGTCTGATTCTGTGAGCAGCGTATCCACGGGACCCTCGCAGTCCCACACCAAGCCGGCCCAGTCCGTCCCGGCCCAGACTATCCCAGGAACTCAGGCGCCGGCGACGTCGACGACGGCGGCATCGCCGCAGGCCCACTCTCTCCAGCGCACCCCGACCCAGGTCAAGAAGGAGGGCCGCCTGAAGCGCCTGTTCAAGCTCAGATAGTGCGGCGCAAATATCTGTATCCCGACCAGCCGATCGTATCTGATCGTAATTCCCGATCGTAATTGCCTGGTCCACAATGGCGTCGCGCGTGGACCAGTTGCTCCTTGTAGTCTTTCAACCCTCTATATAACTTGCTTTAATTCCACCCTCTTGTTCCCATACTCAATTGCCTCGACTCACAGTAGGCCTCGATCTGAGCGCAGATGTGCCACATGCGAGTGAACGAGATTGAGGACTATACTATTTCTATTTCTCCGGTGGGGTGCGCCACCACCACTTATGCGGATCTACTTTAGAGACAATACGGACTGAACGCAGATAAGATGGAAAGATGCCCTGATCGCCGGTGGCTTCGGACCTTATGTAGAATGCTAAGAATTGAATAGAGCGCCAATATCTCGAGCAACTCTGCCTGCAGTGGTTCGCCGCCGATAAGGGCATGTGTGTGCTCTCTGCGCCGCTTTAGCTGCTGAAAAAGCGCGCGGCGGCTGCTCAGCAGTGGTCGCTCCTCTTACTCATCGCTGCGTCTCCCCCGCCATGGAATTCGACTCGTTACGCAGGCCAGCATGCATAGCGTCAGCAACCCTTGCGTTTGCATTCCCGATCGGGCCAGAGCACATGTGCCTGTTACTCCCAGGGCAGCATACCGCAGCACCCTGCGGCCACACATTCCAGCGACCACCCGAAATGTCCGCCCCGACACGACCGACCGCTCTTCCTCCATGAGCGACCGCGGTAGCCTGTTTCTGAGCCAAACTAATCTATCGCATACAAAGAGGTTTCCATATTTATAGTTTGAGGGATAATTGATACAACAAATGCCTACCAAGCGGAGCGCAAAGACAGCATTAAATAAGGCACAGAGCAGAATATATTAGCCTGCGAGCAGGGAAAGGTCTGCAGAAAAGGAGCCGTCTTCGTACAGGAATCAGTGGCCCACATGCGCAGCCAAGCGTGGCTCGGAGTCTCGGTTACCGGGGACTGAGTACTTGGGGTATTTCAGATTCTAAACCTGGGACATCGTCGGCACGCCGGTGCGGGGGTAGGTGTGCTTGCGGGCGGAGGGCATGCCGACCGATCCGCTGCCAAGCACCGCCAGCACCGAGTAGATGAAGTTGCCGACGGCGGCGGCCCACGCGAAGTATAGGAACGCGGTGCCGGCCTGGGCCATGCGGCAGTCCTTCGACGAGGCCTTCTCGAAGTGCTTCACAAGGTTCCTGTGGTTCGAGCACGAGCCGGCGCCAATCTTCGCGGCAATCGCGGTGGCGCCCGTGAACAGGAAGACCCAGTTCAGGAAGTCGGCGACGGCAAGGCCGATGGGGTAGGCAAGCAGCTCGATGAAGTCGGCCAGCAGTCCGTAGAATCCGATGAGGATCGAGAACGCCGACGAGAACACCGCGAAGCGCACGCGCGACGAGTGGGTCTCATCGTGGACCCATGCGGCCGTCAGACCCAGAGCCGTGATGGAGAACACCAGGAGTATCACGCGAATAATCGTATCACCGAGGCTAGCCATGGTTTTTTATGTGGTTGGTAGTGGTTGACCAGATCTAAAGCGAGACAGAGGGGGGGCGGGGCACACTGGTACTTATATGCGGGATAGCAGATCCAAGGGCAAGGTTGATTATTCGGTTTGTTGCTCTCGCACCACTGCCCGAAAGAGGTCGAAAATATTATGTCATCAAAACATCATGCGCCAGCTGCATTGAGGGGAGCCTAGTCGCCTGATGGTCGCAGATATTGGCGGGCGTGCAGCCGCAGCTATTCACGCGCGCTTTCGACTAAACAAGCTTGGAAACCGGTCTGTTTCCAGATTTGACCGCATTCTATCGCGTTGCTACTAATACACCATTGAATCATCCCCCGCAAAGCGTACTTTCCTCGTAGATTCGGACAATCAGGACCCTGCATACCGCTTGTTTACATCTGATTAATTAGTTGGTTTTAGGGTTTGGCCTGCAGAGGAACCCCGAGCTGCCTGCCCATGCATGAGATCATATGCAGTGTTGGCATTTGCAAGCCGTCGCTCGTTCTGCTGCCGCTGGCTGCTGCTGCTGCTGCTGCTGCTTGAGGCAGTTGCACCGCTGTTGCCGCTAGCCTGTGTGATGCCGCCAGAGCAACGATTGTCGGCTCAGGCGATGGAGTGTCCTAAGCCTAATTCTGACCGGCTATCCGCTGGCCCCGCAGCATTTTGCAAGCCTTTACATCTGTTCTTAATTTAGCCTGCCAAGACCATCTCCCGGCCGATATATATTTAGCGCTTGTTTCCAGGTCGCACGGCAGCGGCCAGCCATCACGGCATCGCCCACGGTAGATCTAGCGGCACCTTTTTTGCTACTGCCAGCGCCGGACTCTATCGCGCGATAGCGCCATTGCGATCATCAGACCCGACGCAGCGGTGTCGAATGAGAGCAGCCGCTTTGTTTATTCCAGATCGGGCATGCCCACGGACGAAGCAGCCAGAGCTGCCACCAGGATGGGCGTCCTGCGCGAGGTAAGCGAATTGGTTGGAACGAAGCTGCATATGTGCCTCTTGCTCTCCTGCACATAACCCTCGCTCCACCTCCAGCACGCACACACATTGGGAAGGCCCATCACGCTCTATATGCAACAGGGCGTTAAAACACGCGATGACGGGCGGCCCCTTTCCAAATTTCAGATAAGCGCCTCGCTGCCAGAACTAGGCGAAATTTAAGGATTGCAGTGGTTTCTGTCGCATCTCCTCGGGCACAGCAAGCGCCAAGCCCCGAATCGGTGCGATTATCTTGCTGCATCCGTCGGTTGACAACCACTTAACCGGGCCACGAATCTTGTCACGTGTTATATGGTACGTCACATACGCTAATTCAGGTTAAGGGCGAACGCAGTAATGCCTGGCGCTACTGCACATGCCTTGATGGAGGTGGCGCAGGAAGATACAGAGCCGTTACTTTCTATATGAGCCCGAGCGAAATCGTTGTGACCTGAGATCGGCGCTGCTCGGGTGCCTACAGGTGTAAAGCGGCATACTTCCAGGAATCACCCGCCGGGTCTGACGGCAGCGAGGCCGCTCGCGATACGAGAGCCTCCCTTCCATGCTGAATAATACGCCGGGCTTAGTCGTCATTTAATTAACTACTTCTGCAGCCGCTGCAGCCGGTAATGCACTCTTTAATTGTGGGGAAAGCTCAGGATAGCTTTGCTTAATTAATCGGTTGCTCTCCGTAGCGCCGTGGGCTCCGGCGCATATCCAGCGCCCGTACAACTTTATTAGTGCTCATTGTAGTTTAAAGTAGCTCTGTTGGCGGCTCAATTACAGCCGCCGGCGGTCACCTCATAGTTTGCGGGGAGGCAGATGCGACGGTCTTGGCCAAGTCGAGAGCTGGACGTGCCCCACCAACCCATGAGCGGCAACACGGTGGGATACCCAGCGGTCTTCGTGTGGCATGGCATTGGCCACAACAGTACCTCCTCTTCCTCCTTCTCCTTCTCCTCCTTCTCCTCCTCGCCTGCTGCTCAGACTGGGCTGGGCCAGGCTCAGCTCAGCTAAGCACAGCAGGCAGGCCCAAGGCCGTTGTCAAGCGAGAGCGAGCAGATGGAGGTATGGAATAACAGCCTTCTCATATCCTCGGGGAGCTGGGATGACGTAGGCCGGGCGACCGAGAGCGTGCGAGCTGCTGTGCTCGAACAGCTGGTCGAGCAGCGCGCGATTCCGGCGTCGCTCGGGCTGGCGTACTGGACACATCTCCGATCGAGCGGGCTGTTTGGCGTCGGGCTGTTCTACACACAGCAAAGCCCGCTATTCGTGGTGCGCCTGTTCCGCGACCCGAGCATGCGGAGCCTGCAGGCGCCGACGCTGTCGTGGCCGAACTGGCGCACGGACGTCAGCTGGAGCGGCGGGCTTCGGCACCGCGCATCGTCGATTCTGCGGCTCGTAGTGAGCCAATGGCGGCGGCTCAAGGCGTGGCTGCTGCGCCCCGTCCGGACCGCTGTGCGGGCAGAGCGGACGCGGCTGGTGGAGGCGCGCGGGCGGGCCACGCGCGCGATTGGCAGTCTTCTCCGTACCGACGGCACGCCGCAGGAGCAGATCAAGCAGCTTGCCGAGGTGGCGGGGCTCGACGCGGCCGTGCTCGATCTCAGCACGCCGGCGTCAAGCCTGCAGGCGCTGCAGGCGGTGCTCGACAATGCCACCAGCACGCACGTCGCGTCGCTGGGTGGCACGTCCGCTTTGCCACCAGCGTGGGTGCGGTGGTGGCCTGCTGCTGCGCTGGTTGCTGTGGCTGCGTACTACCTCACTGGCTCGTGGGACGAGGTGCTGCACTGGTTCAAGACCTCGGTGCTGGAGACAGTGCAGGCGTTCTGGCAGAACTGGCTGGTTGAGCCGCTGTACCAGATCTACCTGACGATCCGCCACGACCCGAACGGGCAGGTGGCGCTAATTGCGAAGGAGTCGCTGACCAGCGACATCGCGAGCTTGATTGATATGGTGGTTGCGTTTGCGCGGGACACAAACCCGTCACTGACGCCCGAGGACTTGGACGCCGTGCGTACCGAGGCCCGCAACGGCAATGTGTCGCCGGTGATGGCGGCCTACAACCGGCAGCTCGAGGCGCCGCTGAAGAACCTGGTCACCGGCAAGCTGATTCGGACGCTGCTGATCCAGGTGCAGAAGAGCAAGGTCGACGCCGAGGTGGCGATCAGCGGCATTGACCAGCTGCTCGGCAGCCAGCAGCTTGTGTTTGGGTCGCTGGCGGCGCTGCCGGCGCTGGGGCTTGTTGCCTACCTGTGGCGGCAGCTCCGGTCCAGCCTGAGCCAATCGGCGATGCGCGGCGAGGACGTGCTGGTGCGTCTTGGGTCCATTGACGAGGTGGTGCAGAGTGCGTCGGTGGACGGCGCCGCGCTCGGCGATGAGACGCTCGGCATGGTGTACTGCGAGGTGATGCTCATCAAGCGGGCCTCGGGCAAGGCGCGGTCGGAAGGGCGGAAGCAGTTTCTGAAGTCTGTGGACCGGTTGCTCGATGTGGCGGTGACCACGCGCGACACCAAAGCGGTTCTCGGTACGCTGGATCGGATCTACATGCGGTTCAGCTATTACACGTAGACTTATACTGTGGGATAATTACACGCTTGCACACGAACTCGTGCAGCGCAAACCGCCTGGGGCACGCGTCTAGCCTGCGTAGTTCTCTAAAATTATGGATATAATTATGGATAGGCGCTGCATGCATATATGGATAAATTGGCATGTAAGGGGTGTGGCATGCATGGTATGCAATGAATCAGCCGATCCCAGCGGGCGCCCCAGCCGGCGTCCCAGCTGGCGTCCGAATGACGTGCCAGCAGTGCCCACGCGCGCCCGCTCGCCTCTGATGAGTCAGCGCGGAGAGATGCGCTGGCGCGGTGGCACCCGGACGCCGCCGGTGCCAGGCGCAGCGTCTCGCGTCGAGCGTTAATTTGGGAGGCGGTCAGGTGATGAGGCGTGGGAGGGAGGCTCACCGATAAAATAACATCAGCGTGCCAACCAGATTCTCTCAGTAGCCGTGTCCGCCACTCCCGGGTCCACCACTCTAACGCTCCGCCCCTCAATTCATGTCGGAGATTGTCGAGGCTTTGTACGATTTTCAGCCCCAGGGCCCTGACGACCTTGAGCTTCGCAAGGGCCAGCGCATCGAGGTCTACGAGCACCTGTCGCCCGACTGGATGCGCGGTAAAAACCTCGACACCGGGCGTGAGGGAGTGCTGCCCGCGAACTACGTGCGGCCGTCGGAGAAGCGAAAAGAGTTCTCGCGCCCCGCCATGGCTGCGCCGCAGGGCCAGGGCGCCAGCGACCACCCGCAGGCGTTCAACGAGAAGGATCAGTACCAGCCGCCGCCGCAGTCGTGGGGACAGCAGCAGCAGCCCCCGCAGCAGTACCAGCAGTACCAGCCACCGCAGCAGCAGTACCAGCAGCAGCCCCCTGTGGTCATGCAGCAGCAGCAGCAAGAGCAGCCCCAGCGCAAGCACCACTTCGGCAACCTTGCCCGCCGCTTCGGCGACTCCGTGGTGTTTGGCGCCGGCGCGACCCTTGGAAGCGATATCATCAACAAGATCTTCTAATTGGCCTGTGCCCGTCCAGCCCGATCTCGGTTTCGTAGTCCGTGACGTTCATTTTGGAGATTCTGCGATTACTAGAGGCTATATATATTATTCCATGTCCAAATAAACGGTGTGGTGGCGCTTTATTTATTTCGACGCGCGACGGCGCTTCAGCTTCTTGCGCTGGCTGGGCGTCGCGGCCAGGAACAGCACCCCCAGCACCACGGCTGTCCATGTTGCCGCGGTAGTCAGGAAATTGGAGGTCGTGCTGGTGATGGTCAGCTTGGGATTCGCGTACAGCACCTCGAGGGCGCGCGCGGACCCAACCAGGTTTCCGCCGAGCAAAGCGATATTCAGCTCGTCCGACGCCCATGTCGATAGCGCAACAAGGAGCCCAACCCCGACGCCGAGGGCGGTGCTTTCCTCCCTGCTGCGCCCATGGGTCCAGCTGTACACCGATGCCGCGCCGGCGAGGAGGAGCGAATTGAGGATCGTCACAACAAAGTGGATTGTGTCCCTATCAGTGAATGAAGTGGCATCAGATATTGAGCGCTTTTGTAGCGCGCTGGCCAGCCGGTGAGACGGCCGCCGCATTGGAGTGTCGCTGCTCATCAACCCCGTATACTAATCCACGTATACAGACTTTACTTGCCTTACACAATGATGTTGTAGCACAATGTCGTCGTACCCCGATGCTGCCCCAGCCCTCTACGAGTCTATGTATCCACTAACAGGCCGTCGGAGTTGTCGGCCCTGTGAGAAGTTATGATACTAGAGGTATTCAGCAAATGCGGCACTTCGGGGCTTTTATTTACAGTTGACCGAGCAACCGAGCCCGCCCCTGCTAGCGCCTCGTCGCCGCCTTGTGCATCTCAGCCCCGTGACTGTGATGTCACCGGCGCGTTGCGGTTCTTTATTGCGCACCTTGCAGAAGCGCCCGCGTGGGGAGCGCCGCAAACCGCGCCCCCCGTGGCCGGCATTTTCTTGGCACGGCAAATTCCAGCAACTGCGCCTGAGTGCCCCGATTCCAATCCTGGCCTTTGCCTCGATGTCTTGCGCTGTGCCGAACCCCGCAATAGAACTAGTGAGCGCAATCGTAACCATGTAGGGCAAGGGCCGTGCTCCTCTCTGCAGCCGCGCCGATTGTATATATAACGCTGAGCTTAATTTCGTTCGGCACCAGTGCAAAATGGGCGAGCCAGAAAAGCAGGAACCGAAGGAGCAGCCGCAGGCGCCGAAGAAGGACCACCACGTCCTTAAGAACGTCGCACAGCAATTCGAGAGTGCCGTCATGTTCGGCGCTGGCGCAACACTCGGCTCTGACGCGATGAACGGAGCCATCGGCGACATCAAGAAGCACGATTGAAGTACGCGCAAGGCACCTCATCTCCCTCTCTGCCAATATTAGTGGTTCAGCTTACTTGGGGAACTGTGCTTGCTCCTGTATCCCTAAAAGCGATGACAGGAACAGTTAGCCTTGAGCGAGACCCGCAGCCGCAGCATCATATGTGCCTGGTATTATAACTTGTACCCGCTGATCCAGTTATTTTTGTTATATTTCGTTATTTCTTGTTGGCCGGGCGCGCTTGGTGCTTGACCGGCTGCAAGTTTGTCAGTAGTTATGTTAGCACTAATTTTGGGGACTGTGAAATTTCACTGATCCGGTAGCAGCCGACCTGGCTTGGGCCTTCACTAGGTTGACGAGAATGCGTATGTCGCAGGGAGCCGTGGTGGCTCTGGCGTCCACTGGGTCCGCTGTGCTGTCTGTGCTTGCTACACTCTACTTTATAGGCGGTAGCCGTAGCAGCAGGCCCGCCGATACGACCCGACCAGCCGCGCAAAAATCAAGGCCGAAGCCCAATTACTTTGCTCGCGAGATTATCGATGAGCAGCAGGCCCGTACCCGCGCATTCCTCGGCGAGGACGGTATGGCGAAGCTTCGGGAGGCCACCATCGTTGTTGTGGGCGTTGGCGGTGTTGGCTCGTGGGTGACAACAATGTTGGTGCGGAGCGGAATTGGCAAGGTCCGAATCGTTGATTTCGATCAGGTCAGTTTGAGCTCGCTCAATCGACACGCGTGTGCAACGCTCGAGGACGTCGGTACGTCCAAGGTCGATTGCCTGGCGAACTACCTGCGCCGCGTGGCACCCTGGGTCGATATCGACCCGGTGAACAGCCTTTGGAGGCTCGAGGGTGGCCCAGCGCTGTTGGAAGGCGCCACTTATGTGGTCGACTGCATCGACAACATCGAGTCGAAGGTCGATCTGCTGGCGCACTGTCATGCATCCAACATCCCGGTCATATCGTCCATGGGCGCAGGCGCCAAGGCGGATCCCACGCGGCTAATGGTCGGGGACATCAGCACTACCTTCGAGGACCGGCTCAGCCGCGCAGTGCGCATCAGGCTCCGGTCCAGGGGTATCACCGAGGGCATCCCTGTTGTGTACTCCACAGAAAAGCCTGGAAAGGGCAAAGCCCAGCTCCTCGAGCTCGACGAGTCGCAGGTCGAGGCCGGGAATGTAGGCGACTTCTCGGTGCTCCAGGACTTCCGTGTCCGCATCCTCCCGGTGTTGGGCCCGCTTCCGGCGATGTTCGGCCTGACGGTTGCGACCCATCTGTTGTGCTGGATTGGCGGGTATCGAAGCATTTTTGACCCCGTGCAGGGAGGCTACTCGTTTGCCGGCAAGAAGCGCACGCCTCTGTACGAACAGATGCACGGCAGCATCATTGGCCAGCTCACGCGCCTCAAGCTCCAGCAGACCGGAACTTCTGTCTGCGTTGAGGAGATCGAGTACTTAATGGAAGAGGTGTGGCGAGGAAAGACTATAAAGGGGCAGTTCTCACGCCAGCGGCTATCGCTGTGGGACCCCGAAGGGCCGATCAACATTCACAATATGGTCCCCATGCTTGCCGACGAGCAGAAGCGGCACGAGCAGCTTGTGTTCAGAGAAAGGAAGCCTATGCTTGAGGTGTGGGGCCCCGAGGTCGTCAAAGAGGTCGAGAGCCGCATGCATCTCGATAGATGGTACATGAACTTCCGTGTCAACTGAGTCGCCGGTCGGGGCAGCCAGGCTGGGGCTATGCGACGCATAAGATATGTATGTGTGTCTATATATGTACATACACGAGCCGTGTAGGGCCGTACCCCTCGTGAGGGGCCTGTGCTCATCATATCCCAAGCAGGATCTTGCACTTTTCGTACACGTAAAAGCTGCAGGCGAACATGGGCGCTACTTTGATGTATCCAATGGACAGGCCTACAAAGAACCCCTTGATCCCTGCTTCTCTATAAATAAGCCCTATGGTCTGGCGCAGCGTGTAGCGAGCCCCACCGGTGAGTCTGTTGACCTGCATGCGGCGGCGAATCACCTCCAGCGGGTAGCTTGCGGTCTGGGCCGCGACGCCTGAGGTCCCGCCGGCGATGAGCTCTGCCCAGTACTTGAGGGGGTGCCGGTCGTTCCGGCCGGTGATGCCGTAGTTCACGGCGATGCCGCGAAACAGCTTGGAGCGGAAAATGTCGTGGCCCACGTCGTGTGCGAAGAACGAGACGCCGGCGTACGGAACGATCCCCAGCAGCGTGGGGAGAAATCCCGGGTAGAAGCTCCGGATCCTGCCAAAGCTAGAGTCCGCGGGTTGTCTCCATAGCTCTGCGATCGTGTGCAGCAGTCGGTGTGACTCGTTTTGGATTTCCGGGCGCGTGCCGGTGTAGGCAAGCTGGACGCGAATCACGTCTAGGGGGTATGTGCACATAACCGACGCTATTCCGGCTAGCGATCCAGCTATAAATCGGCGATTTGCGGTCTCGAAGGCTGGTCCGGGAATTACGACCGCTCTGATCTGCTCGTAAGCCACGAATTTGATGGCCGCGTAGGGGAACACGCGAGCCAGTGTTGCCGAATGTCCTCGCATGAGCCCCGAAATGCCCTCGGTCTTCACTATATGACGCGCCGCGCGCGGCAGACCGGACAGCTTTCCGGCATACTTCGTGTAGTTTGGGTTGCGCGTTTGGAACAGGATTTTGACGCGGTCGAGTGGCGCGATGAGCGTCTTTGCCGCACATCCTGCTACGCCGCCGGCAATTCCAGACCGCACGACATAGTCCAGGCTGTGGGCGTCACTCACCATTGAGCAGAAAAAGCACCGTCGTAATTGGGCTGGGGTTCTAGTAAGCCGCTTTGGCTTAACCTGTATGGTGTCAGCTACCGCGTCGGTTCGTTTGCGTTGACTGACGGGTGTGGGAAGCGATGGACACGCTGGGGCGGCTGCTGTTCGTGCTGCGGTGCTGGAGGGTGTGTCACGCTAAACGGCGCGGGCGCGCGCACAGTGGTTTTGTTGTGCCGTCTCTCGACCCTCCTCGGTTGAAATATGTGTGCATCAGGGTAAGGAGTGTGGGGCGCGGGGCAACAACCCGTTCAATGTTTTAGCGGGGAAGAGGAGGAAGCGGTTTTGCACTACCTACATTCAATCATGCAGGTTAGCTTTGGGGTCGAGCTGAATGAACGTATAGATTACACTGGGTTCTTGGTTCTGAGCTACTTCTTGGATGGGATCTCGGCCTACGCTCTCTAAATAGCGAACATAGTTACCCAGAGATAAGGTAAAAGTTGGATGCCCAAGACTAGGCTCTCTAGAGTACCAAGTTGAATAATGAAAAATGGCAAACGGCAGAGCTAGACGCATTATTGAACCGAAAAGAGCCACACAGCAGCAGAACGAGCAAATATAAGCCATGGACGAGTGCACCCCAAGCAAAGGGACCCAATCGATGGGCACTTTATACATACAAAGCCGTACGAAGCGGTTGATACGAAGCGGTTGATACGAAGCAACGAGAAGAAACGGACGGTATGAAGCAAAACAGCGATACAAAACGCCAATACATAAGTAGATTAAAGCTTGCTGTGCGACCGGGAGACCGTGGACTCGATGTGTCCGTTCGGATCGGTCTGCGGGGCGAAAACTTCGGCGTCCTTGCCAAGGTTCTTGAGGCCGTGGTGCCACGACAGATCGATGTTGAAGTAGTGCTTGTTCGGAAGCGCAAAGCTCACGGTCTCGACGCCGGGCGCCTTGTCCAGCAGCTGGTTCGAGATGTTGTACATAGTTGCCTGCACGGACGCGCTGTTCTCGAGCGCGAACGTCTCGAGGGTCTCGTTGCGAGCAATGGTGAAGGTCGTGTCAAACACGTTCGAAGCGGCCAGCTTCTCGACCGCGGCGAGGTCGCGGGTGAGGCTGGGGTTCCACGTCCACGACGCGTCGATGTCGGTCGACAGAATGCGGTCCTTGGTCGGCTGCAGAATCGTGTAGTCGTCGACGTTGAAGTCGTAGAACATCGAGCCCGTGCTCTTGAGCACCGTGAGGTCCTTCAGGCCCGAGCGGATCTGGAAGGGCGCGCCCTCCTTTGCGTAGAGCGAGACGATGCGCTTCTCAGCGCCGTCCTGGATGAAGGAGTGCGGGTGCGGCTTGCCCTGGACGTCGTAGCGCGTCCAGCGGTACTGGTCGATGTCGACATGCACGCCGTGGATGTGGCCGTAGGTCGAGATGAAGTGGTCGCCGAGCCGCGCTGCAAACAGTTCGATGGGCCACACCTCGCCCTTCTTTGCGAGGATGTAGGTGGTCTGCTTGACGGTGTCGGTGGGCACGATGACCGAGTTATCCGCCTTCGAGTACGAGACCTCGATGTCGCCTTCGAGCAGGCACCTCACGCGCAGTTCGATGACGTCCTGCTTCTGCGGGTTCTGGGGGTCCTTGCGGACCTTGAGGAGGCGTACATTAGCCTTTCCGTAGCGGGCTGAAGCTAGAGGCATATTTCAGATTCAGATGGGAAGTTAACCACAGGGCCTCTTGCAGTGTCACCGCCGCTCTTTAATACATACACGATGAGCCCTGCTGCCCTTATCCCAGTGCCACTTGCATAAGCGCCCCTGCCTGGGGAGTCACCAACGGCTGGCCAAACAGGGCCGGATTCGCTGAGCGGAGCAGCTCGGGAAGAGCACAGGCACAATGGACACTGAATAACCACAGCCTAACTACAGCCTGAGCACCGTACAGAAGGACAAACGGCTCTGACTGCCATTCGCTAGATACGAGGAAATCAAGACCCTAGCCCGAGGATAAGATAAGAGGTGGCCTCCGCCAGGGCTGCCGAGGAGCCTCCTCCAAGGCTAGGCTTGACAAGATTAAATAGAATACGAGGAATACGCCAGCACTACCCCGCCATCAAATACAGCAAATACAGCCAACGAAAAGCAGTTCAAGCATTGATCGACCGGGGCTCACTCTCAGTGGTGGCCAGATCATACTGAGCGATGGGCGATGGGGCCAGACTTAACCCTACCATACCAACTACTGCACATATCGTAGAAAAAAAGAGGCAAGATACTCAGCGGTGGCAAGCACAATAGTCGGGACAGGCAGTTAGCGGCAGACAAGCCCGTAGCTGCTGCGGATACCCCAGTTCAAATAGAGCCCACCGTCTCCCTACCACGGCGGCACCCACCATGCGCTCGGCACCCACCATGCGCTCGAGCAGCAGTCGCCTGAACACAACTAATCCAAACGACAGCCGGCGTCTACGGCAATCCAAACAATTGAGGCACAGCAAAGCCAAACAAGCACCAATACATACAGCCGGAACACCCGACTACCTGCATAGTGTGCACCCCCAGTGCCTCGACCCTGTCTCAAGCACCCTGCCTCGAGCACCCTGCCTAGTCCACGCCGAATACTACATCTAAACCTAGTTACGGTTGCACAAAGGGTGCTTACAGGGCCCTAAAAGCCACGGCGCGATAATTAGAGCGGTGGGGATTGATTAAAATGGGCAATGCTCGAGCCGAGCAGAAGCGCCCGCAGTGACCCACCATGCTACCGGGCCCTCCTAACAGACGCAAGCGAGCCAGGGTAGCCGAAGCAGGGGCAGACGTTCGCCGCCTGGTGCACCGGCGCCAGCACACGTGACCGTAAAGTATCTGGGGTGCGTTAGTTCCCGCATTGGTGCCAGTTTGGGCGTCGGGGCCGATTTTATTCGCCGAAGGTGATGTGTCAGCACAGGAACCCTGCCTCCATAGATCCAGATCGGTGACAGCTCGCCGTTGAAGCAACTAACCTTGCAGCGGTAGTGTCGGGTGGCCCTCGTTGGAAACGCACACAGATGGGAGAAAGCTACGCCGGAGCCATTGGCACAGACTCCCCTCGGCAGGCGGCCGACCTGCTGCGCGCGCGCCTCCAGGGCGGGCGCCGGGCAAACGAGCGCCTTGCCGAGTGGGTGCACGACTACACGCAACTGATGACGCGGCAGGCCGCGGAGCTCGAGCGGTTCATCTCGAAGCACGTTGTGGACGATGCGTCGCTGGGCACGCTGGCCCAGCCATGGCAAGCGGTTGCGCAGCTCGTGCTTGAGCAGGCGCGCTCGACCGCCGACGCCACACGCCGCGCCCAGGTCGAGACCGAGCGGCCGCTGCGCGACACCCACTGGTCGCAGGCCGAGCGCGTGCTCGAGCAGCTGGAGTCCGGCGCGGTGAGCGTCCAGGAGGGCCTCGACAGGCTCCAGGAGCTCGATCTCGACCGCCTGGCCGGCATCAAAACCGCCTTGGCGCGGTTCGGAACCATCGAGGTCGACCGCGCGCAGGCCCAGACGGGCGCCGCCGAGCACGCGGCCCAGGCGTCCCAGTTGCTATGAGCCACGTCATCAGACAGCTCTCATGCGACTGGAGCGTGCATGAACACAGCTTAATGAAGGGTCCCGCATCAGCAGACTCG